>OMNZ01055522.1:0-23573 GCA_900303255.1 Lesueurigobius sanzi | reverse complement strand
TGAGTAGCAATGGTGATAACAATGGTAACAAGCAGCAACAACGGTGTGTTCTTTGGGTTCAATTTTCTCAATTACACAAGTTTAATTATAACAGATCAGATTTCTCAAAATCTGATTTTGAACAGATTTTGAGAAAATGGTCATTGAAGTAACAATTTCCCATATAGTTCTATGGAGAATAATGATTACACTCTTTTTTGCAAAGATTATCTCCTTTATTTGTTTCCAGGTGAAAGTTTGGGCCAAAATCTAAAAATAAAAAAAAATAAAAAAATGAATTAGCCTGCAGCGTCTCCCCTCAAACTGTTGCGAGAAAGTACATTATATACAGTATATTATATGTGAAATCCACGCGGACTGACGTATAGAGAGAGGCAGGTCATGGTCTGCATCGAGGTGCTCTCTGTGCTTGTATGAGCTGAATAAACAATAATGCTTCATTCACTGAAGGAACATGACGTTTCTACTACATTTCTCTAAGAAAAACATCTTTAACATTCAAAGCAGGACTTCTCTCCAGCGAGGTGCTTCTGATGATTAACCAGGTGCTTCTGATGATTAACCAGGTGCTTCTGATGATTAACCAGGTGCTTCTGATGATTAACCAGGTGCTTCTGATGATTAACCAGGTGCTTCTGATGATTAACCTTAAATGCTTTTGGCAGA
Source organism: Lesueurigobius sanzi (assembly GCA_900303255.1). Lineage (NCBI taxonomy): Eukaryota > Metazoa > Chordata > Actinopteri > Gobiiformes > Gobiidae > Lesueurigobius > Lesueurigobius sanzi. The sequence goes on along the minus strand of OMNZ01055522.1, from coordinate 22,907 downwards.
TCCAAAGAGAGTTATTTGCAGAGATACAACATTCTTATTGGTAAACAGTAGAGCTTTGTACCTATGAAAGGTACCACTGCAGTGAAAACAGTTTGTTTTATTTACAACAAGCCTGCACGCTCACAATCAATAAAAATGCTTCATAATTATATGGACAGTGTTTTGGTTGCCATTTTTTTGTCAATATATTTAGCAACACATGTCCTATGTTGTTGTTTGTTCAATGAGTCGTGTTTCTGTTGTTATTATCATTATCTGTATTTATAACCCTTTATAACCCTTCTTTATTGTTTTTTTTATAAGGTTGGGTTTAGTGTGAGCTATTCCTTGGGGTTGTTATTGTTTTTTTTTACATATATATATATAAAAATATTTTCAATAAGGAGGATAAAAAAATGTGTTTTGATCTTTGGGTCCTACTGGAGACAACACTAAAGGCGGTTACTTTGTTGTCACAGCTTAAATAATTAAAACAGCTGGTTTTCCTCAAAGAAATTGTACTTAATATAATGTATTAAGAATATTACATGGTTCTAGATGATCAACGCAGCAGTGAAAGTATCAGCCAGGTATGATTAAAGTACTGGTAGTGGATACATTTGAAAGGTACCAAGCCCTAAAGCTGCAAACAGTTACCTAGTTTTACTGAATATGCTTTCTGTAAACGTGAGGACCGAACTAACAATACTGTAGGACTTAATGAGGAATACTTTATCAGACAAACTTTCAATTAACAACCAAAGAGTCACAACAACAGCACTAAAGAGCAGCTGTGGCTCTCAAAACCAGTGGGCCATGGCTTACCACCTGTCCCCCCTTTGGTCGCACTGCTCAGCCATTTAGACCTTTGTCCCCCTGTCCCACCTGTTAGATAATGTCCCACTTTTTCAATAAAGTTAAATTTACATCGAGAATGACAAATGATCCACCAGTGATTAAATGAATTGTGCCGAAATTAGCTTTACATTTGTTTCCAATAGGGATTAAATTTTAATTTCTTGATCTATGCCATAAATTAATTAAAAGTGTATTTTCAATATTTATTTATTTTTTTCAATTTTGTGCATTATTTTTGCCCAATTTGTAGAATACCCAAATGTTGCTCCATTCCTCTGCTTAATGTAATCTTTCAATCTTATTGAAATGATAAATGCATAGATAGTGGCAATAAAAACCTTCATTTTGCATAAGCTGTGCAATATTGTTTCCTAACTTTTCAGATTATAGGGCTGAGGTAATAATTTCCTTTTTTTTCCTGTCAAGGTTTTCTCAACAGATTCTTATTCTTCATACTGATCAAAATAAGCTTTTGAAATTTGTCCAGTATCCAAAATGGCCGCCAAAAATCCAAGATGGCCACCAGAATGCCTCAAATTGGTCCTAAGTGGGTGGAATTTGTATAAAGATCTGTTTTTTTTGGCCTGATTTGGTGATTTATGATGAGAGAAATAATATTCTGTGGCGTAAAAATCATAACCGGGCATTTTTATTGAGCAAATCCAAGATGGCTGCCGCTCCCCTGAACGTGTCATATCTCCTGCTCTAGAAGGACTATGACCGTAATTTTGGTGTCTATTAATAGGTTTTTATGGTCAAGGAATCCATTTCTGCAAATCTGGCCATTTGGTCTATCAGAAAATCCAATATAGCCGCCGGCAGCCTGTTAGGATATTTTGTAATCTTAAATCGTAAAGTTTTCATTTCTCAGGTCTTGTCCCTCTTTCACTCCTATTGGAGGTGGTCTCCTGATCGTACAGGGATAATAAAACAAACTTACCATGCATCAATCAGAGGAACATGTACCAAATATGCCAGTTATTTTATGCTACAAGCCTCTTTTGTTCACAGAAAATTGAGGAAAATGCATCTTGCCCGACAAACAAACTCCATGACTGTAACCACTCTGTCCCTCTTTCGGCCCTGCACTCTCAGAGCCCACTCAGCTCCCACTGCTCTTTTTTACCCATCATGCATTTAGTCCAAAGGTATGAGTCTGCAGCTCAGGCAGAGAGAGCGAGAGAGAGACAGGCTTCAGGTTTCCGAGAGGGTGAAGCCTGAGCCAGCATCATGTGAAATTATACTCTCTGCTACTTCCTGCCTCCGGAGCCAAGTGGTGCTCTTTAAATCCAGTGTGGAGAGTGCCGAATGTGCTCCTCTGCGCTGAGTAAACATCAGGCCCGGAGCAGAGAAGGAGGACGGCCGTGGAGTGTTTGGAACCGCTTTATTACGTAACTTGTTCCTGTCTTGCGGTGCTGTAACGAAAATGACTAAAGCTTCTACGGTCTTTTTTTTTTTTTGGTCCAATCTGATGTCGGCAACAGGGAAGCTAAAAACAGAAGTTATTTACTGTAAAATACAAAGGAAAGGCGTTACAATTAGTGTCATTGATGACGTTCCTTGTGTAAAAAGGAAGAATAGATCCAAAGACGACAGGAGCTCCCGGATATGTAAGGAAATCTTTTTTGTGTGTGTGTCAATTCAGATTTTGGGTCAGTTTGCTCACTTTACATATAAACTTCCACCTGGAAACAAATACATGTCCAAATCTTCGCAATTAGGTGTTTAATTATTGCACAAAATAAAACCATACATTTAAACCTGGCCTTGTCCATTGCTAATAATTGGTTGTTGTGTAAATATAGGCAATTTTGGCCAATCCAACCTAACGTATTGTTTTTTATTGCTATGAAAACTTGAAATGAAAGACAACTTGTATTTTTCCTCTGTAATCTTTAATAAAAGTTTCAAATTGATATCTGTAAAATGTATTTCTCCCCTTATCCGTCTGCAGTGTCTCGTTTTAAGTTGCCCAAGTTTCTTTAAGACTTAGTTGGGGCACAATATCTTTGCTATTTCAAGACAGGTTCTTCAACGCCTTTAGTCTGCAGTCTCATAGTACAAGGGTGGTCAGGTTATTAACCATGCAAATTAGGAAAAAAGTGCAATATGAAATGTAATCTTATTTTAGGTACTTGGGTAATGTGCAGAAATACTTCCATTGGAATAATGTTACTTGCCAAATCAAAACAAGTTCAATTTTTTTTTTTAGCTTATTCATTTTCCCAGTGCTCCAGTGGCTGTGTATTTGTCTAAAATCAATGCTATTTAGGAATGATTTTCCACTCGGTCACGCGGTTTTAGACTGAACCACAATCATAGACTAAATGACTAGATTCTCCAATTAAAAAAAAATAGCATACATTCACTGCACTTAAAAAACAATGAGAAACAAACAAAGCAATCCTTCTATCCTCCTCCTGTTATCAGCGTGTGACGTCTTCTTCACTGTGAACTATTTGCGGGGCCTAATAACGGATCATTTGTGTTATCTAATCTCTTATCTCTCTCACAGTATGAGCTGACTGTGCGATGGAAATTCCCCTCGCATAAATTACTCCACGCGCACCCAACGCCGTGTTTGGAGGTTCTCGCTCATCGCTATACATTGGCACACACCCGGAAGGCCATCTGGGACCGGCCATCCTTGAGGTGGGATTACACAGCGGACCCCGGGGATTAGCGCGGTTCATGCAATCTACATTTCAAAGCACGGTACACATCAGCGTAAGGGCCGCTTTACTGTTCGGCTCTTTCATCAGTCACACATGATGTCTCCTAGTCATGATGCGGCAAACTTACGGTAAGATCAGCTCAAATAGGAATCCTGGTTACGAGACGGAGTGCTTCTCGAGGCGGTCAGAAGCATGGATACAGGAAAGCATGGTGAAACTGGCACCTCCTCTTCCCCAAAGCTCCTCCTGAGTCCCTATCAGGGCCTGACCGAAGCAATCAGAGGAATATCGGCTATCAGCCAAAATGTATAACCTTGCCCGCAAGCTGAATTCTGAATCCATCTTTGTCCCGAGCCCGCTAAAGTATATGAGCCAGGACCACCGTGGCGCAAGTAGTAGAGTGGGTTGTCTTGTAATCGGAGGGTTAGCGGTTCGATCCCCGCAGGCGCACACCGTCGTTGTGTCCTTGGGCAAGACACTTCACCCACCTTGCCTCCAGTGTCTGCGTACACTGGTGTATGAATGAGAGTGTGAATGGGTGAGTGGTTCCTTGATGTAAAGCGCTTTGAGTGCCTAAAGCAGGTAGAAAAGCGCTATATAAATGTGACCATTTACCATTTACCACCAACGGGACGGCTGCGACGAAAGCAGCAGGTGCCGAGCAAAACAAACATTTGTTTCGAAAAAAAGGTAGCGTGGGTTAAGGTGCCTTCAACCCACAAATTCGTGCTACAAAAAAATGCAAAAACCACTCGACGACATTATGATATAAAGCTCAGAGCCGCTATCTAACAAACAACTACGAGCCAAACTTGGAGTGATGCTGATGACGTCATGTTCAGTTGATTGGTTAAAACAAAACAAAAAAGCCTTGACAGACAGACACCAGATGTCGCTTGGCCCAATCAACTCAAAGTATTATGGAATGTCCCTCCTTCCTCCGAATGGATTCGTTTGGAGCGGTTGATATTGTGGAGAACTCAACTACGAGTGCTACACAATATCTGGCTCTTGCCAGGTTACAAAATGTAGCCAATATGAAAACTATGTTATACCTCGTTTGAGAGCTTAAATTGCCCCCAATTCAGTCAATGCATTCATTTTACAGGATGAAAAAGCCCCAAATGTGTGAGTCAATAGTTTGTTGACTACCTTTTTAGGGTGCCTATGCCATTGTAGTGCACTTGAATTGATAAGATTGAATGACAAGACTGACTAAAAAAGTCCAAATGCTTAGAGCCATGTGGAACTTGATTTAGAGCAATGTTTTTAAACAATTTTAAATACATGAGTTGATAACAAAATGTTTTCAAAATTAATAACTTTATTTATATGATTGAAACCTTACTATAGTGATAAATATTTAGCTATAGGTTGTTTGGTGTTTCAGACCCCTGTTTCTAGGGGATTTTTTTGTTTTAGTTCTCGGAAGTCTGTAGATCGCGTGCGCCTTGTAGCCTACACTGTTTTTCTTGTTGTGTATTTTTATGTGTTCAGACTGCTGTTTTCCCTTATGCAAACAAATTTACCTTCGGGTACCAATAAAGAAACCTTGACCTTGAACCTTGACCTTGACCTGGGAAGGTTTAAATAAATTATATTTGCAATACATTTAATCAATAATCATATCAGCTGTTGCCTTTCCAACATAACCTTGCCTGCAAGCTGAATTCTCGCTGTATTTGTGATTTCACAAACACACGAGAATCCATCTTGCCCCGAGCCGCTAAAGTGTTTGAGCCAGGACCACCAACGGGACGGCTGCGACGAAAGCAGCAGTTGCCGAGCAAAACAAATATTTGTTTCTAAAATAAGGCAGTGTGGGTTAAGGTGCCTTCAACCCGCAAACTCGTGCTACAAAAAAACGCAAAAACCACTCGACGACATTATGATATAAAGCTCAGAGCCGCTATCTAACAAACAACTACGAGCCAAACTTGGAGTGATGCTGATGACGTCATGTTCAGTTGATTGGTTAAAACAAAACAAAAAAGCCTTGACAGACAGACACCAGATGTCGCTTGGCCCAATCAACTCAAAGTATTATGGAATGTCCCTCCTTCCTCCGAACGGATTTGTTTGGAGCGGTCCCAGATTGATATGGTGGAGAACTCAACTACGAGTGCTACACAATGTCTATCTGGCACTTGCCAGGTTATTTCCAACCCCCTTCATATCGGTATCGGACTCCAAAAATCTATATCTGTCGGGCCCTAGTCCCTACGAATCCAGAAAATACTATCCTGACTTTATGATCTCTTTTCCCTCAATCGAAGAGCACCATCAGCAAAAAACACTGGCTAATGCTTCACTAACAGCACGGTTTTAATGTATTTTTTGATAACAGCAAAGAGGGCAGGGGGAGGGGCTTATGGAGAACCCTGAAATACAGCTGAGGGACAATCAGCTTTAGCCTCTTTAGATCAATAGGTTGCGTTCACGTTATAGAAGTCTATTTTTGGAGCAAGTGAAAATACAACTCTAAGGGAGAGACTTTTGAACTCTTTATGTGAAACCAGAAAATTAGATATTAGTGTGTATTTGACCTTTTAGTGACCCACTGGCTGTGTGAGTGCAGCATGGCACCTTTGCTTTTCATCACAGCAGCATATTACGCTATAGGATTAATTGTTTTTAGGGTGCTTGTATGAAACCTTATAAACAGTTGATCCTGGAGAGTCATAGAGGCTGCTGTGATGGAAACCATAACCTTCCTACTATGTTGTTATAAATATATACAGGGTTATGGAATACATAAGTGAATTAATAACACATCTCTTTGGTCTAAATGTTCCAAAATACTATGATAGAGATCTCCTTACACTCTTTGAGCAATGACTACACTTAAAATCGTCCTTTGGTTGAACATGACCTTATATTCTAACCGCTGGCGATGCTGCTCTTCACAGTTTCTGACCACAATGTTACTTACATAACCTCTTCTCACGGACTCATGGCTAATTTGTTCAAAGAAGCCGAGCATTCAGCTCCAGAGAACATCCAGCACAGTTGCATCTCCAGCACGTGCTATATGAAATGGCGTGACACAAGAGCTCTCCTGTTCCAGTCAAATTAAGCTCCACGCGCCTGATTGCACATGATGTTGATTATGATGAAGATGGTCCTTCACTAATTTCAATTGGTCAGGGATCAACAGGGATTTCTGAGCCCGAGTTTCGCATTTGAAGGCGAGACACTGCAGGTGAATAGGGAATAAATAAATAAATAAAGTGATGTCAATGTGAAATTTTTGCTGTATATTACTGACATAAATATGAGAAAAAATGGATTGCAAGTTTTCTTTACACAAAAATACAGCATTTTGTGTGTCTTTTAAGCAAAGAAATATAAGTACTGGATAGCGCTAGGCTTAAATTTATGGTTTTATTTTGCTTAAATGTTCAGAGGGGCCCCTCCTCGAAACACCACCTCATCATGATGGAGAGTTTTGAGCAGCTGAATTAACCTAGGAGCCATGTTGTCTGGGGCATTAAGCTCCTGGTAGGATATCCCATGGGTCCTAGGTGGTCCAAAAGTGGTTCGGAAGACCCTTGATGAGACCACCGTCCTCCTGTGGACCCACCACCTGCAGGAGGAGCCATAAGGGACTGGTGCAGTGTGATCCAGGCAGCTTGGACTGCTGCCCCTGCGACCCAGCAACGGATAAACGGAAGAAGATGGATGGATGGATGGATGTTCAGAGGGGATTTTGGATAGTTTTTGATGAGTTTTAGTGAGTAAATCTTTTCAAATTTTTCCCTCTTTATCCCTCTGAACAAACCTTCAAAATATTGGTGATATTGGTTCGAGACTGGAATGTTTGGTGACTGTAGGAGCTACTAAAGTGGAGATGTTGTCGCCACAATGTGAGATGCATTTTGAGAAAATGGTCATTGGAGTTAAAATTTCCCAGATACAATTCTATGGAGAAACGTTGAATCAGAACAATAACTACATTCTCCAAGGTAAGGATCAGGTTATTTATTTGTTTCCAGGTGAAAGTTTACGTGTTAAGAGAGTAAACTGGCCCAAAACCTGAAAATAGAAAAGATTTAGTTTTGCGGTAACACCTGGTGGCTTCAATGAACTTTGACAATAATACATCATGCAATAATTCTCTAATCACACTTTTTCGACATCATTTGCAGTGCGTCATACCTCTCCCTGAGCTGTATCGATTTCTAATAAAAGCTGAAGGTTTTGCGACGGGGCGTAATCCCGGTCCTGGAGTTGGTCCTTCTTACAGATCGATAAATATAGTGGCGAGTCCTAACCCAATAACGCTGCAGTGATGGCCCCGTGGGAGCAGTGGGGTGACGGATGGCTCCAACATGGACCGAGTATACAGGGGACACACTGGCACAACTCATTTGTGGAGAGACTGTGCTAAAGGCAACATGTTTCAACAGAGAAAGAAACGTTTAAGGGGAGAGACAGGTAAAATGAAAAGAATTTAAAAGCTCTATACCTGATTTCCTAATACTGGAATGACATTTGTTTGGTCCTCCTTCGCTGTATTCTAAACGCTGACATTTGTGGAATCAATTTCATGTGTGCAGGTTACTTTTCCAGCATTTCTGTGACAGTGACCCTAAAAGGTGACTCTGCAAGTTTGTGAAATGTGCTTATAAGCTCAGCTCTTCGAAGAAATTGAATGTTAGAAATATGTTTGGGAAGATAGGAATGAGTTTTGGCTACATCTAAATAATTTCATTTACTCTCTCCCTCTGTTATTGTTTCTAATAACAATTAAAACAGGTACAGTGCCTTTGGAGCAGTTTGCAACACTTAAAGGTTCACCTGAATCAAACAAATATCCAAATCTTCACAATGAGGAGTTATTTATTGCACTGGTTCAATGTTTTGTCATGAAATTACTATGGGAAATTGTGAACTCAAGGGCAATTTTCTCCAAATGCAATAGTCATGCATTGTTGTGAGCACATTTCCACTTTAATAGAATAATCTATAGCCACAAAACATTCCAGTCTTGTACTTTCTTGAAAAAGAAATAGCCACGCGCATCCATTAACAGTTGAACCTGTGTGCTGGATCCAATAGTGAGGCTGCAAAAATGTGAAAAGAGGGACCCTCAACCCCACAACAGTTGGAGCGGCCAAATTTTTTAATTTCTTCTTTCACCAATGGGACATTTCGGGTTATATGCCCTTCATCAGCTGCAACTGTTGTGCGGACCCTCTTTTTACATTTTCCAGTCTTGTACTTATATTTTGAAGGTTTGCTCAGAGGGATTTTTCAATATCTAATTCATAGCCTCATTTATTGAGTTGGAAACCCAATTGTTTTCACTGATATCAAGATATCTAATATCTCCTCTGACCAAATATTCTTCTTCTTCATCATCATCATTTCTTTATTTGAGCATTTGGGTTAAGATGGAAACACACTACAGGATTGTTAGACAGATTTTTTGTCTTAGGAGGAGTGGCTCAATAAAAAGTCTTTCTCTCATGGCATGATCTGTGGTGGGACTCCTCATGTGAGTGTATGTGTGTCCTCATGTCTGTCCTTAAGTGTGTGTGGTCTGTGCACAGATCTTTAGTCTCAAAAGATTCAGAATCCTGTAGTGTGTGGCCACCTTTAGCAAACCAATCCAGTAATAGAAAAGAGAAAAAACATCACAATGCCCAAAAGGAGTAGGCTGAAGCAAGACACTTCTTTACACCAACCCCAGACTTATACTCAGTAAAATACTAAAATGTTTGTAACTAATATATCAACAAAATAAAAGCATACATTTAAACCAGACTCTATCCACTATTATTTGAGTATTTTTACATGCAAAAATGCTATGTTTGAATGTGGTGTCCAAGTGAGTGTTTGATGGTGCACAGCAAAAAGTCCTATCGTAGTAAGTTAAGTAAACTAGAAACAAGCTCAATTTTCCTGAAATAAGTACATTTGCCCTTTGTTTGAGAAACTAATTTCAAGATGCTTGTCCATGGGGCAAGTTTTTCCACACTAAAATTAAGAAAAACAGCCTCAATACACTCAAAATTAAACATAACTTGAAATAAGATTGTTATTGGTGTTTTGCCTAATTCAGTGTAAAAAACTTGCCCCATGGACAAGTATCTTGAAATTAGTTTCTCAAATCAAGGACAAATGCACTTATTTCAAGAAAATTGAACTTGTTTCTAGATGACTTAACTTACTAAGATATGAGTTTTTGCAGAGGCCAATGGCACAGATTGGCAGCCAGTCTACCTCAGGGCAGCCCCTATGTCAAACCGACTATATGCAAATAATAACCCTCTTACTCCCCAAGCTTATGAGTTACGAAAGTTTAGCTGGGCATTTGCAAACTCTAAACACAATACTCAATACCCAAACACTTTTGCCAAAACTGACTCCTTTGCTTTTCCCTTAATGACAAATTGACTGCGGCTTTAATGATAATTGTAATCATTCAACAGTGGATTAGAGGCACACAGCCCATCCCGGGGCCAGGTGGTGCTGCTACATTGCAGCTTGCTAACAGGCGCTTTCATCAGCCACAATGTATTGGCGCTGACATTAAACATAGCTAATTACTGCTAATGAGAGGCTTGGACTAATATCGTCACCAGCTGGGCGCACTTCCCGTCTCTACTTTCCCGCACTTTTCATCCGAGTTCGTGAGGACATTCATAACAAAAGAAAGATGACTGGCAGCCGGCAGCGGCGAGGTGCACATTTCCTCCATTTTCAATCACGCCGCCCCGAGAGCGAGATAGCAGGAATAATTTGTTACAACACGCCGACCCCTTTGCGGCGCACTGACCTTTTCTACTTCTTTGCATGAAAACGCTATTAAAAATGTAATTAAAAAAACATGCTTAAAAGGCTCCCTGTGGTTTGTGCGCAATTATGAGCCAAAGCTGAGACATGTTTCCCCCCCTTCCCCCCCAACAACTCTGGGTGACAAATGAAAGCACGAAAATAATACGCGACATGTGACCCTCCTGCGACACGGTTATTATTGTCATGCGTCACCAAAGCAGGGCACAAGTAGGGGCTAGCTGTGGTTCCGCTCGGCCCAGCAGCCCGGTGTATTTTGGGGCACGGCCGTCCGGGGGGAGATGGAGCTGTGAATTACTGCGGAAATGCACTCTGAGGTTAGGGCGCCTCGCGGAGAGTTGGAGATTAAATAATGAGTAAATAAAGGGCCGGCGCAGCTAGGCTCGAGATAACCGTCAGCACATAAATCTGTTTAAATATGCGTACAACTGTGACAAATATTCAGGCTTGATTCACATCTTCTTTGAGTAATATGGAATTCACTCTGGGGTTGGAAAATAGCAACTCTTCAGCGTAAGTTTGCTCCAGAAATAGTGAAAAACAGGGCCTGCTCAAGCCTTGACTGGGCCTTAAGCGGAGTTTGACAGTGTCATTTTGGATAGATGAGTCAGATTGCCCCACCCCTCACTCCGACTGTGTTTGCAAAAGAAAGTACCGGTAGAAAGTAATTTTGAAGCAACACAACGGCAGTTCTTGGGGCACACAACACCTGTAGTACAAATTAAGGTAGTCTCGGAGGCGGGGGGCTGCATAGTCTGAGTATAGGAAATCATAAAGGGCCTATATCATTGAGCGAGTAATCAAATCCTCATCAAAAACATGCCTGGAGTTTTAATTTTGTTTAATTCGCACATTCAGTAATCCCTCATATTCTTCCTCTTCTGCACTCAAAACGCCAGCCCACACCCCGATGTACGTGAGCACAGAGAAACGCATACTGTATGTCTAGACACCTTCACCAAACTTGCTCTGCTTCTACAGTCTGTAGGTGTGTTGGCACCTGGGGCCAGTCTGAATTAGTTAGTAATTAATTCGTTTTACACTTTGCAATAGTACTTTTGATTGCTGCGCAAAATACTGTAGTTAGAAAGTAGTGAAATAATTTTGTCCAATGTTGAAGGTCTGTGTTTGTATTTAAGTTTCAGAAATATTGTCACAGACAAAACATTTGTAATGCATTAATGATCTGATTATTTTATGATGGAATTTCACTCACTACGAAACAAACAACATTATGTCATCAACAAACATATATATATATATTTTAATTCTCCCAGTATCGCTTGGTATCGGATATCGGTAGATACTCAAACCCCAAGTATCAGAAGCAAAAAGGTGGATCGGTGCATCCCTAAATAATATGGAAGGTTTGTGGATCTAATAGTTACCTAATAATTATCAGATTCAACATTTCTTTTTGGAGATTTCTTTCAAGAACCCTGTCTCTTCCATGAAGCTGTATTGGCTCCTGCTCCATCTGACAATATCAGCAAATTGTAGAATATTGAACAAAACGTATTATGCTAAAGATCCACTGGCGATCAAACGTACTTATCCTACACAAGCTACACAAGATAATTACAAAATCCTCCAGTAAAAAAGCAGTCCCTTTTAAAGAACTTGCATGATTTGATAAAAAACTAATTTTAGCCTTAAAATTAATAAACGCCAGTGCATACTTTTCATTCCGAACTGGTTCAATTATGGATGTACATGACTATGCTTAAATTCCAACTAAAAGCAGTGGGATCACATCAAAGTAAAAACTTGCCAATGCGTTCGCGGGAAATCATGAATATTTGAAATTCTGACAGCATTCCTAAAATTTCACAAATGATGCAAGTGCACTGGCTGTAGCTCTGCAACATCAAATACCAGCTTCAGCTCTAGATAAACACTGGAAGGAACTCATCATTTCCCTGCCACATCAGATGTGTCAAACGGCCTGTGCGCATAGGGCCAACCATCTAAATCCAATGATTACAAGGAAAGATTACACTATGGCTTTCTGCGGTGGCACAGTGTAAGCCGGGGATAGGCCGCAGTGGGGACGAGATGGTGATTGTGTTCCCAGTTGATCGGAGGATTGTTGCCCGGATAAATGAAGCTAACGGAGAGAGACGGAGATTGTGGCAGCTCCTCAGCGATCCGCTTTTGTGAGTGCGAGGCAGGTCGGGAACAGGGAAAAGGTGGGGAGCACAGGAAGTACAGGGAGGGGCAGGCAGGCTGTGAAAATACCACAGATTTAGACCGGCTTTGAGGACATTACAGACAAAATCTAGATAGAAACCGTACTATTATAGGTGCACGCAAAGTTAATATGGGAGCAAAACAACGCAGGGCTAATGCTGTGTTCCATTTGCCCTCTCAGCTGGGAAAGTCGACTTACTATTCCAGATCAAAGTCAAAAGGTTTACTGACAGAGAGGCAAATTCAAATCATTTAGTATTGTAAAAGTCAGACAAAATTAACCCAATTGACTTGTAATATATATAATGTTACACATCTTGTGAATATATATTGCAGGATTGTCAAAAACATCAATACCTCAATACTAAATCAATACGAAAGCTGGTATCGAGAAGAGATATTCAAAGCCTGTGGTGTCGCTACTTTAGCTAACAGCTTTCTGCTTTAGTTTATTTTGATAATGGATTTTTTAGCATACCGTATATACAGCGATGGACTACTTATGGGCTGATAACATCTTTATACATTTGAAATACAGAATTGTTTCATGTATTTTTTCACTGTTAAAAAGGTAGTGTTATTTGTTGACGTTCTCGCTCAAAGAATTGTCCACAAAAAGATCAAGTCTGACATTTAGTATTGTGACAACACTAACGTCTTGACAAATCATCTAGCAGCGGTACTCAACTGGTGGGTTGTGGAACCATTTTTAGTCCTGTCCCAGTGAAGTCATATGACAAACCTCTACAAGGAAATATGGATGTTTTATATATGAAGAGTTCAGTTGCAAAAACGGATATCTCCATTTTGAATTTGTTGCTAAATAGATTCAGATTTGTATCACTGTGCTCTATAAGTATGATATTGACCCCATATACAAGGGACACCAGGGAAAGTGAAATTGACATAGTTTTTTGACATAAATGTTTTTATTTGGGTTGCAACTCGTCTTTATAGGTTGAAAATGGGAAGCTACATGAGTTGAGAACCACTGATCTCGAAAGCAGAAAGCTGGCTCTTGTCATTAGCCCCTGGTTGATGTTAGCAGCATTTGCATCACAGCACAAACAGTTCATTTCATTATAGTATTGCCCAGAGGCTCAACCATAGCGCAAGAGTTGGGGACAAAACAGTGGACAAGCAGTAGATGACAATAAAATGGATAAGTACATAATTCATATATAATTTTGTTGGAGCATCCGAGCAGGAATTGTGAGTTGGAAGGGTTTACAGCATACGAAGGAGACTGACAGATCAAGGAATTAAACTGAGCTGGTACCAAAAGGTAGCTTAACAGTCCCATCCACCTCAAATCCTGCCCTGGTTCTAGAAATAAATGTTCTAAATTCCTCCTCATTTTTCCCATATACCTGTATAAATATTAAGAGATTGTATAAGCACAGTCGAGGCTAATCAGCTACCGTGTGTGAGATCTGACCACTGATTTGACATTTCATTAGACATGGCATAACAAAAGGGTGAAACGAATACAACATGGGACTAAGCCAGTACATGGTTCAACTGGGAGGACTCGAATAAGCCTGTAACGACCCAGATCTGAACCAGAGAGGGAATAAAATGGAGATAGGCTACTTAATCGTACAAGTTTAGTTTTGTATTCCTGTTCATCGTTCCATAATGGCTCAATTCTAAACTACAGTCCATGAAGAGCCCTCGTGGCATTTCTTTGAAGGAAATCATTACAATCTGTTGCTGTCAGGGGCTGGGAGAGAACATTGCTTCCGTGCTTTTACCGTGTTGGCCTTTTCGTTTTGTCCAAATCATTTTGCATTTGGCCGTTTGTGGTTCGGAAGCCAACCTCTGTCCTCAGCGGTCACAAAAGTGTCTGAAATTGTACAATAACTTTGCCCACAGCGGAGTCTGGCACAGTTGCTATGTTCACACTACAACTACAACTAACACCTAAAAGTTTTATTTTATTTTTTTCTCACCTTTGCCAGGAATCTAAAGACTCCAGCAATCCATTAAGTAAAGTGAAAGGCAGGGAACTCTGTACTAATTACACATCACATGCCCAACCTGGCATGCAGGCGGCGGTATAATTGTTGTCAGAGTTACTATGGAAACATCCATGCATCCAGAAATAAGGACCAACAACAGCGTGGATATTTGTAGCTTGAAGAGGCTACAAATCGTCCCCTTAGAATTACAAGGGTCGATCTGACTTTTTTGTCCAATTGGAGTTATTCACATTCTTGTTTTTCTTGAGTCTGCAGAATTTGGTGCATTTTTTAGTTTTTTTATGAGCAAAAACATATGACTAATTTCCATTTTGTTCTATGAGTGGTCAAAACTTAAAAACTAAAGTAAATTTATACAAACAAGTGTGACAAGTACAAGACTGATATAGTGGTTATTTTCACTATGGACTGTCCCAGCCTATACAGTAGCAGCCCATTTCAAGACAGTCTCCTCATACAATGTATACACACAAATGTAAACACACACGCTTAATAGTTTTTAGGAGCTACTTCTTAAAGTGAGACACTGCAGGTACAGGAAATAGGAAAGAAAATAATATCAATTCTGAACGTTTCCTATAGATTACTGGCATTATAGGCGTGGCTGAAATTACGATCTTCATTTTGATCGCTGTGTTGCCACAAAAGATAACTGTCTTGAATAAAGATTACACATCTAATTTGTACTTTTGTAGCTTTTCTTGACTATAGACATAATATATACTCAATGTTGTAGATTTGAATATCTCCCAAACAACAATTTCGATATTGAATAATGGATAGATACAGGTTTAAATGGGTTTCTACTGTGGACACATTTGGTACAAATATATTTTATTCAGAGGGCTAGTACTAACTAGTACAGGGGTCCATTCTTTCTAGTCATGAGGTGGGGGGCCGAGCTTCCCCATTTTGACCCAATTTCAATCATTGTTTTGTAGAAATGTTAGCATTGGTTACCATCTACTAAACAGGCTCTGAGAGTCCTCCCCTCTGAAAATGTTAAAGTAATTGTTCATATATTCTCTATTTTAATGGAGTCATATTTCTCAAACCATCTGAGTGGCCAGAGCTAGAATACATTCTGAAGGGCCAGATTTGGCACCCAGGTCTGGCCTCCTCCTGTACTAGTACTCACAAAAAAATAAAATAATAAATGTGTGTATAAAAAGCATTTTGAGAAAATGGTCTTTGAAGTTACTTATGTCCAGCATCTACTGCACAACTCTTTCCCGTTATAGCTATGAATGGACGTCCACTTGATCCACTTCTGACCACAGCCTTGGCTACCCACGTCTACACTCAAAATCTGAAAGGAAAAACACAAAATTGTGCTCGCATGCCGTTGTATTCCCTGCTACATGCAGCACTATTTTCGCTTTTGCAGGTTATGTGTGTGGGACTGTCTAAGAATAAACTACAATACCCATGATCCTCCTCTAACAAAAGGTTAATGTGTTTTCATAGTTCTGCTCAGATAACCATGGAAACTGCTACAGTGGATCTGCATGTTGACACACTGACTATTTGGAGTGTGAATTAGCTTGGCTGTGATGTTTTCCATGTCATGAGAAAGGAGAAAGCAGAAGTGAAAGTGGCGACTCAAGCCTGTAATGTCTACAAGCTGTTTCTCAACTATGATGGGTGATCGGATGTCCCCAAAATCTGTTTACTCCGGGTTATTTAATTCCTGCTGTAATAAATAGTGTGTGTAACCTTCTCCAGTCAGAAAACCATCACCTATTAAACTTTCCATCATTTCAATAGGCTAATTGATTCATATGGATTCAACTGATTAGTTATTGCAGCCAAATCGTTTTAATATCGGGCTGGAGAGTGACAGTTACAGCTGGCTTATCAGAATCAGAATTGATTTTTATTGCCATTGTCAATGAAAGGACTCACAAACTAGGATTTTCCCCCCAGTGTAATCGTGCACATATGAAACATAACACTTGTAATAGTGATAAATAAGGTAAGAGTATGCATAATATTATATTAAAATTATCATTATAGGTCCAGTGAATCAAACCAATTGGATTATTTGGACTTATTTTGGCTTCTTCACTGGCTGAGTCCTTGACTTTGTCCCACAAGACCCAAAAATAAATGGGCAGGTTAACTTACACGTGAGTCATGACAAAGCATGAACACAGCTACAAGGCAATCTCTGTCAGTCAGACTCCAGAGCAAGTCAAAATAAAAGCACTAACTGAAACAGATTATTATTATATTTTTTCTGACATAAGCAAATATTGTTTAAAGGGCTTCTCTTGATGATATGGTATACTATCTAAGCCTGGAATGTTATATGTTCCTAATTTAGACAGTAGTTAATGATATTACACGGTTATTAAGTAGGTTTCCAGTTAAACAGCCCAGGCCTATACAACCTGAGCATATCACAAGAGAAGAAAGTGACTTCGAAACCAAAGCAGTCTGTTTTGCTCCGGGTCGGTACGATTATGAGCGTGCGTGGCACGTCTCTGTTCACATCGGTATGAACATCATCACTGTCATCATTCCAATGGTGACACACATATTTCTAACAAAGAGCGGGCATGTTAGAGCATGTAGGCAGAACTTACAGTGACACCAGCCCAAGTGGCAGCACCAGTGCAGCTTGAAGCACTTCCCATGGCTGTGCGTGGCGCAAATGGAGAGTCCATCGCAAGGCAGGAAGTCTGGTCTCCCCGCGCAGCTTTTGGCCAAAGCTTGTGCCTCGTCCAACTTCTCACTTTTCGGACACTTATGTGCTCCTGCGGCGGCCATTCCAACATTTCCCGAGTCCAGATATAAAAAGGCACAGCGCTACGTCCGAGGAAAGTGTCCAAAAGCTGCAGAGCGCGAGGGGAGCCCCTCCGTTCCTCGGGGCTGGAGAAGCTGTGAAAGTGGGAGGCGAACGCGAAAACCGCTCTGGATGTGCAAACACGCCGCAGCTGGCACTGCGTCTCTGCTTTCAGCGCATAGTCCGAAAACACGGCATCACACTGAGATTTGTTTTCTCATGGTAAAAGCTGGCAGAGTCACATATTCACATCCAGCCGTAACGTTGGGGAGCTCCGGTGTGCGCGCGAGTGATGCGCGTACGGAACAACGGCGCGCATCTGAACTTCATCACAAACGGGAGGAGTCCACAAACACAAAGCCAGCGGATCTACGCACGCACCCTACTTCTACCACTAACAAAACTTTAATGTCCTAACATTACCGAACCCCCACTTTGCCACCACACATATTTCACGCCCTTACAATTTTACGCGGAAAGAAAGATTCACTATTGGAGCATAGACCTATTATTGTACTACAGCGGCACTGTGTGAAGCCGCTAGGTGGCAGACCCAACATCTGCTCCCAGTGTGAGTGATCTAGCTGGGAGGGAGCCAAAGATGAAAATAAGGCGTTTAACAGCTGTGCTCTCCTCTCCCCAGACTCTAGCTGCACTCGGACAAAAGGCAGAAAGTATAAGACAGTATTACGTTTCCCAATGACCAAAAAGGCAAATAAAAAATAATTATTATTCTGTATGTTTTATTTATTATTCAACAGTAAAAATATCAATTTAAATTCTGAAACAGTTTAATCTGCACATTCACAAGTCATAATAGCAAGTTTAGACATTCATTCATTTCAAGATGAAAAACAAAATGTCAAAATTATCAAAATAGCATTAGTGTATATTCAGTGGAAATGGCATGAAGTGACAATCAGTTTCTTGTTAAAGCATGTGGATTAGTGACAGTGGCCCTCTTTGTACCGGATATGCACACACTGTATTTGGTTCAGCCTATTGCTCATTATAAGAGTGTCTTAAAGGGCACTATGTGGCGTCTTGATGACCTCTCTCCATCTCTGGATGGGAGGGCTGCCACTGGACACCAGCCTCCGCAGCAGGCTGCTGGGCTGGAGGTGGGGCACGTCTGGGTGCAGTTGCTGATAGTGCTCCAGCCTTTGCAGGACTCGGGGCAGGCCCACCTGACTGGCATAGAACATGGGGCCACCACGGTGCCGGGGCCAGCCATACCCAAACACATAGATCATGTCAATGTCCTCTGGTCCGGCTGCAATGCTTTCTTGGAGGATGTTGAAGCCCTCATTGATGAGAGCATACAGGCAGCGCTCCAGCACCTCTTGGGAGTCAATGCGACGGGACACCAGCCCCTGTCGAGCTCTGTACTCTTCCAGAAAGCTGTGTAGCCATGGATCAGGTCGAGCCTCCCTGCTGTCAGGGGTCTCATAGCGGTACCAGCCCTGGCCCGTCTTCTGCCCAAAGTGGCCCTGCTCACACAGCAGGTCCCCCAGAGGGCTGTATCTGCGCCCCTGACGCACCCTGTTCATCTGCCCAGGCATTACCAAACCAGCAGCCTTACGCACCCTCCAACTCACGTCCAGCCCAGAGAGGTCAGACATCCTGAAAACACCCATGGGGAAACCAAACTCCTCCAGAGCATGGTCCACTTTTTCAGGAGTGGCTCCTTCCTCCAGGAGGAAAAAGGCCTCCTCAATATAATGCGCAAGCATGCGGTTGCCCACAAAGCCTCGGCAGTTGCCCACAGCCACACTCACTTTGCCCATCCTCTTTCCCAGCGCCATAGCAGTGGCCACAGCCTGAGGGGCAGAGCGAGGCCCATACACTACCTCCAGCAGTTTCATGACGTGAGCCGGGGCAAAGAAGTGCATGCCCACCACCTGCTGAGGGCAGTCTGTCTGAGAGGCCAGGTGATCTATGTCCAGAGCAGAGGTGTTAGTGTACAGCAGTGTGTCTGGTTTACAGATGGAGGAGAGCTGTTTAAAGAGCTGCTCCTTCAGGGCCATGTCCTCAAACACAGCCTCAATCACTAGATGTACATCAGCCACAGCCTGGAGCTCCTGACTGTACCTGACCCTGTGCACCGCTGAGGGCACTCCTGCCCTCTGAGCTGCCCTCTCCAACATATCTGACACTGCCCGCTGCCCTGCGTTCAACTGCTGCTGCTGTGTCTCCACGACAATCACCGATAGTCCCGCCTGGGCCATCGCCACAGTGATACCTCTGCCCATGGTGCCCAGACCTGCACAATGTAAACAGAGTATGAGTAAAGAACTAGTAAAAAGCATCACTGAAGGAAAATCAGACAAAAGGGTAATTTTATAAAAGATTAACCTCTTAAGCCCGAGGGCCCCCATTTGTTTACAAAAATGTGTTCTTTATTTTCTTCTTGTACAAACTGTATTTTATGACCAAATATATAAATAGGATCCAAAATTTGAATTCTTTGGCCAAAAAGTGCCAAATTGTGCCCTATTTATTACAATGGGATTCCGCCTAGACTATTTTAAATCAAAACCTCAATAACAACAATTATTTATTGTTACAGATAAACAGTTGGTAAAAAGTCAATAATTAGCTGTAGTTACTATTGTTGATGTTTATTTGCTTCTTTACAATGAGAACAAGCTGCTGACCTGCTGTAATGTGTAATTTTTTTTTAGGCGGAATTCATATTTTCTGTTTTTCAACCTCAGTTACTCAGGCCCACTATGATTTTCTTGAAAATTTTCACATCTACGGTATCCCCATAGACCTTCATATCATATGAGAGCAATATGAACATTTTAGACATTTTACAAGCTGTTAAAGCCTTCCAGAGTATATGTATACCAAATTCGGAAAAAATGCCACGGGCTTAAGAGGTTAAGAGATAAAGAGCATTCAGTTAAACATAGACAGTTGTATATTAGTATTAAATATTTACTGTAGTTGAAAGTACAACAATAACACTGTATAAACTTTCTCCAATGCTTGCATTTTAAACAAACAAGTTGCTGAGCTCCGCCTATCCAGACTGACGTGGCATATCTCACTGCAGGGAGGAGCCTAGCTGACACCTACACGGAGGCTGACTCTCCAAAGGCATAAGTTTCAAGACACCAGATAACAATAAGCTTAAACAGTGTGAGCTATATTTAATCTAATTCATGTAAAGCCCAAAGCTCTTACCGATGACGGCTGCCTTGGTGACAGGTTTAGGCTTGCAGGTGTCCCAGCGAGCTCCACTGGGCATGCTCCACCGACTCACTGTTCTCTGGGAGAAGAAGCAGTACTGCAGGGCTCGGGCCTGTCCCGACGTGAACAGGGTGGCCATCAGCTCCTTCTCCCGCTGCATGCCCTGGGCGTAGGGCAGAGTGGCAGCTGCCTGAATGGCCTGGACACATGCCACTGGAGCTATGGCCCCACGGGCACTCTGCCTGACCCTATGCATCGCCCCTTCAAACAGGGCATCCACGTCAACGGGACAGGGGCACGGCCAGGTGCCTATTCGCCTGGATTCCATTGATTGTCCTGAAAGACAAAAATATTATCACCAGTTACCTCAAAATAATAATAATGAAAAAACACATTGTTGTCATGTTTGTCCAACACTAACTAGCGTCATTTTATTTTTAGGTAAAAGCTACCCTTCACTTTCCATTTTGGCTGCGGTTTAGCCAATTTTCTTCAATTTGTCAGCCTGCACTCAGTCTGCACATAATTGCTTATCCAGCGCACTTATCCACTCAATCACCAGATACCCTTGTAGCATCTGAAAGCACAGTGATTTGACAGACCATTTCCCAGATAATCAGGCCAACTCTGCTGCGGCTCTGTTACAGTTCACCTTGAATTACACCAGTCTCGGGGAAAAAGGAATTGGAGCCGTTTAGGCCCTCCATCCAGCCTCTTTATGTGACCGAGGCATCCAGCTTTAAGGAGGAAAATGTCTTTACAACTGTTATTGTTCTGGTTATTTGGCAAATTTCAAAATACAATGTTTCGCTCAAGCATACAGCACAGACTTTCCCTGATAGGCCAGGCTAATTTTAGTGACTGTGATCACTGCATCCATCTTAATTCCCATCTCTGTAGCCGTGATATGATTACACCAGACAGAAGTCGGAATCCTTCACAGCTCCACTGAGTTACACTCGGCTCTGTCTGGGCCAAAAGTGGGTCATCATAAGAGAGCTCAGAGGGACGCCATCTGATGCAAGTTCTCTATTTATTTAATATTTTAACATACTTTAAGAGAACCAAGCAGCAAGAACAGGCTATGAAAGACGTCATAGTTCAAAGGTCATTTAAACATTCACACACTATTTAATGTAATACAATCCCAGACAGTCTTTATTCTCACTTTTGATAACAATACCTTTGTTTTTGTCCAGATTTAGTTGAGTAATATGTTTTAATTTAAGTCTACAAAAGCAGACTATAGGACAGCTTCCTCATGCAAATGTTTTAGTTGTCAAAGTGTCGAGCATTAGATAAGATACAGCTTTATTGTTCTCCCAATATAAAGTTACAGCAGTTGTTACAGCAGCTGTGAAGAACACACAGCAGATAGTTAGGAAATGTGCATCAAAAAAGAACAATATAAATGTGTGAACAAGATATATTTATAGAGTAAACTTCTCTTATGTAAAATGACTGAAAAAGTATTAAAAAGGAGCAAAAAGAATATTTTAAAAATGAGTCAATGTTACATTTAGTCAGTGCTGTGCAATTAATCACATTTCAATCACATCTTTGGCTGAAGCAGCACCATTGTCTCCACAGCTTCATCAATATGAGGGGGAAATTAATTGACATTTTGTGCCATATTCACAAGTCAATTTTTACCATAATCAACTGTGATTTTAGAAAACACCAATATAAAAATAATTTAGAAAAGCTTCTACCATTTTTGATCAGGAAAGCCCCACTGAGATTTTACATCGCTATTTCAGGGAAGTCCTGGACCCAGAAAAACCTATCGTGTATATTTTTGTGGTAAGGAAACCTGCAGCAGCAGGGCAGCCCCTGCTTTGGCAAAATCAATCAATCAAAATGTATTTATAGCACATTTAAAAACAACTGTGTTTGACCAAAGTGCTTCACAAGGTCTACATTACAAAATATGGAAATATATATATACAGTGCATTCGGAGAATATGAATGAATGAATAATCTTTATATTGTCATTGCAACAAGTACAATGAAATTGTAAGTCTAGTTGGTGTATTCCAAAACAAAAAAAATTCAATAAAAGTTAAAAGGCAATTAATTCTTTAAAATGACACACTCATCAGTTACATTATGCCTATGTCGGTTACAATTGACAGCATTCAGTGGCAACTGCACTTGGATAAAACCTGTTCTTAAATCTATTTGTCCTGGTCTTAATGGACCTGTGCCTACTGCCTGAAGGTAGTAATTGAAAGAGGGAGTGTCCTGGATGTGAGGTGTCCCTGATGATGGTTTGGACCTTCTTGAGGAAACGCCCTTCAGCCCCCTTTAATTTTTCCACATTTTGTTACGTTACAGCTTTATTCCGAAATGTATTAAATTATTATTTTTGTTTCTAATCAATCTACACACAATACTTAATGACAAAGTGAAAAAGTTTTAAAGAATGTTTTGCCA
>OMNZ01055520.1:8259-22337 GCA_900303255.1 Lesueurigobius sanzi | reverse complement strand
GGCAGCTGACCAGTGACACATTTTCAGGATGAAGAATTTTAGTTTTCAGACAAAAAACCCCCCAAGTTTTTATCTAGTACCGTTTTGAATCCCTGGGCGATTGTGTAAAGTGCAGAGTCAGCAGTTTTAGGTAATGCTAACTTAGCACTTTTTGACACGAATTTTCGACGCAACCTTACATCGCCCCCCGGAGGCCTTAAAGCCCCAACCCGCCTCTTTCCAAAGTGCAAAAATAGTTCCATTTGCAAATCATTTGCAGATCAAGGTCAAATTATGCAATTTCAAGAAAGTGTAACTTTTTTCCTAGATTAGTTTTTGCAGTGAATGAGTAAACAGGATTTCTACAAGTAGCAGCAAGTCAAATTTAATGATTTTTAATGGCCAAATACTAAATTTTAATGCCACAAATCGGTGCATATTCAATATTCATTTCCATATTCAATAGAAAAATTGATAGATTGATAGTGTATCGTTCCTGCCAAAACTGCAGTCTAGACCCTAATTTTTGCCTTTTTGCCAAACTTCTGAGTAAAAGTAGTTGAACATGTCATTATTTTCCAAGAACATTTGATTTAATGCCAGTTTGAATTCTTTTTAATGCCTTTTCATGACATTTAAGGCTTTATTTTTGACACAATTCATTTAAGGGCTTTTTAATGCCCCGCGGAAACACTGGTAAAGTAAATTGTTAGTTGTGGTTCAAACTCATCACTTTCTTAACACATTTTTAAAATCCCAAATCTCCTCAGGATGAGTTTATAAGCATGCTTCACAACTCTTCAGGGTCCCTGTCACAGAATTGCTGAGGAAAACTAGCCTACAAGTTCATGAAATTGAAACGGATTCGCAGTATTTTTTTGTAGATTGTAACATACTGAAGTGAAGGAGGAGGGAAAAAACGGTTCCACTACTAGAAAACATCAGGTATAGGACCTTCCTTTAACCATGAAAAATTGTCTGGTTGACTTCAATTTACCAGACGTTGCTCATCGTTGACTTTAATAGATTGTTTTTGCCTCCACCCAAGTCGAGAAGAGTTTAAGCCTGAACACACCGCGTCTTCAAGAGGAAAGAAATGAATTTATGTGAGAATCCCTGTGGAACACTGTGGACACTGTGGCACTACAAGAAATTCATGTAAATTCATTGAAAATTAGTAAAGCTCCACCTGTCCTATAGCAGCACAAAAAGATAAATGGTTATGTATTGAGTGCGACCTTCGACCGTGGGAAACAGGTGATGGAGTGTTTGCTTGTTCTCCGTGAAGCCCTTTAGGATAGAGACGGGCACCAAATGTTCCTAGCTCCTTCCATTAAAACCTTTTCGTCTGATTAAGTCATTATTGGCTTAATATGGTTGTATTGTGTGGTTATATTTTTTCCTCTTGCTATTTCCATATGTATTTTTGCCATAAACTTGGAAGGAAGAGGCTCCAAAAACAACCCTCAAACGACCAATCTTCCTTTAACCCTCACCAAACGCTATGGGGACGCCTCCTACGCCCACTGTGTCCACGGTCTGTGGTTGAGACCAAAGCCGATAGAAGCGTCAGGCGCAGGTTAAAAATTACTTGTGGGATTGCATCACATGACCGAGAGACACAAATCCTGCATCTCAAGCGCTTGACCCACAAATTAAACAAAAGTGGGCGAACAGGGCATTACAAGCGAATAGGAGGAAGCGGAGCCCAACCCACTCACTTGAGTAGAAGTTGTGGATCTGTGTGCGTTAACCCCATCAGAACGCAAAGAGTCCAGGCATTCTATTACAGACAAATCATTAAAGAACAGAGAAAACTATTTTTTTATCGTTAGATGCTAAGTTACATTTATTTTTATTTTCATTTATTTGAATCTTGTACTGTTATTGCCGTTTTTTTTTTTACTTCATTCTTGATGGCAGTTTTTTCCTGACTCTTTGCACCCCTGTGTGGTCTCGTCTTAAGTGCTGTTGTAACAAGTGAATTTCTCCATCGTGAGATCAATAAACAACTATCTTATCTTACCTTTAGCTGTATGCATTGCCAGATTTTCTGTCATTTTATGTTTTCATATAAAAAATATGAAATTTTATGTGTAAAAATTGCCAATTTTTAAATTTTATTTCAGCGACTAAATCTAAATCATGGATAGTGCCATTCATGGTTTTATTTTATATATTAGTCACAAAGTTTTGGGGTTCACAACTAAATAAATCAGGCTAGGAATTCAATATTGGAAAATCCCTCTGAACCAACTTCCAAAATGCTGTGAAATACAAGAAAGTTTGGAGAGGACAAAATGGACGTTGAACTTACAATTCCCCCTATAGTTCTATGGAGAAACATTGAATCAGTGCATTAATTATTAGTTTCTAGGTGAAATTGTATATGTTACGAGACCAACCTGGCCCAAAATCTGTTTTTTTTTTTTTTTGCCAGCAGTGTCTCCCCTGCTAAACTTATCGAAACAAGACACACCATTAACGAATGCGTCGGATTACTAGCATGTTATTTTATTTTGACATGATCCCAGGACGGACAGGTACTGGACACTTCAAAAACTAGTATTATTGGGCAAAATAGTATTGACGACAAGAGGCTTCTGGGCGACTTTACTGCTGCAAAACTGTGGAGTTTGTATCGGAATGTATTTAACAGCTGTTACATTTCAGACCTTGCGTAACCAGTTTATTTTTCTGTGGCATTCAGACGTTACCCTTTTCTCATAGCATACATGATGAAAGTGTCCATTTGAGTTCCTTCATACCTCCTCAGCCCCGCAGCCACCTCGCTGTGATCCCGTCTGAGAGGCATTCTTCACTAAAAGCTGCCGTTTGAAAAGCTCAGGAGCCATTAGCCCCTCTGATCAGGCCTGTTAGCCGCTCTGCCTGTATCTATGTGTGTCATGTGAGTGTAGTGTGAGAAGGAACAAATGTGCATCAGAGCTGGTGTGGGACTGACCTGCTTCACATAACAGGCCGTGTACTCCATTGTGTTGTCTCTCCGCAGACTTTTATGGATTTGCCCAGCTTTGAAAATGTTAGGTTATGTTTCATCTCAAAGACGTTTGCGGTGATCTGTTTTTAGTCATTATTGATCTAGTTATAGTGATAGACGGACTCATTGATAAAGAGATTCGCCAAGAAGGTCAAACCTGCTGTAATGAATACTTCTATCAATATAGACAAACACGTTTACTCTCCATATGCCATAATTATAATGGTTACAAAATGACCATAACCAATCCTAGACTGTATCCCAAACTGCTCAGTTTGATTGACAATGTAATTCAGAAAGATAATTATCTCCACTAATGTAATATGATACCCAATGTTTCCCACAAAATGCTCTAAGCCCTTAATGGTCTTTATAGTATAATTTTCTGTGTTTATGATGATTCAAGAAGCAAAGTGTCATTTGTCATACATTTTCATTCTTCATCTTATTGTGGGGGGGCACCTAGTCTCCTCTATTGATGGGAAACACTGGATACTCCTGTGCCAAATGCACACCTGGATGCACCTTGTTAGTCTGAAGGTGTGCTGTGATACAGAAATAGGTAACATGCAAGGTCAATGTTAATGTCTATAAAATAAATACAAAGTAAAAGTAATAGTAATATTAAAGAAGATTATTATTTGATAATAATCTCAAATGCATCTCGATCATTATTTTACACTTTGCTGTTTGTAAAATGCTATACTAATCTAAAACAGCTTCATTAAAAAATATCAAGCCTTACTTCCTGATTCAACAAAGCACTCTCCATAAGCCCCTCCCTCTCCACCTCAATGGAAAAAAAGAAAGAAAAAACATGCAGCGTAGTGCTGAAGCTTTGGCAGATGCACTTGTGATAAAAGGATAAGCTTTGCCAGAGTCTGTAAGGTAAGAAAAGCATTTCATACATAGAGACTCTGGTGACCTAGCGTGTGCCAGATTGATATAGCACTCTGATTTGAGTTCTACACATTATCAATCTGGGATGGCTCTGGTTCAATCCGCTCATGAAAAAGATGGACCGTTACAGCAATACTTCAAGATAATTTGGTGAAACGCCCTTAGTACCCGCCTACCGTACTTTTGCCGAATCCAGTCAGGAGGAAAGCCCAAACGTCTCTTTGCTCCCTTTTCAAAGCAGAAATAGTTGGCATATGATCAAAAATTAAGTCCTTACACGTAGCCATGTTTGTTTTTCTTCTACAGAACGTTTCGGTTGCAACATCATACCAACATGTCATTGGTCCAGCAAATATCTGAGTAGAGCTGAATATTAGTGATTGACTCTTTCAAGATGTATTTTCCCGAGTTTGTGAAATCACAAATCTCGTGAGAATACATCTTGCAGCACAAGGTTAAGACTCTGGAGGAGCTATGGGGAAAGAGGAGGTGCTCTTGCTGAGCTTCCGCTGTGGTGCTGGAACTCGCCACCGGTGAAGGTTCAAAGATTACTCAAACATGTGCGAGTGGCTTGAAACACAGCTATGGTTCTGATGAGGCAACAACATTGTAACATGGTACAAACCTCAATTTTGCATAATAACTGACTATATAAAACCTGGCTGATGCCCCCTGCAGGAAAAGCATGCCAAACACAACGCTGTGCATGACTGATTGTCCAACCACATTGTCCACATGGTGCTCACCTCTTGGCTCCGTGCGTGTCTTAAACACTGTTAGCTAAACCCACTCAGAGCTGTCAAAGACGCCGCGCTGTGAATGTTTTCATTCAGTCTGCCTTTTGTTTTGTCTGCGCCTCGCTCTGCTCCACGTCTCTGCTTACGTTTGATGTCGTGTGGTGGTGGGAAGCGGACGGTCACATGCCGAGGTCTCTTTGGTCAGTCTATCATCCGGTTTAGAGCCCTGTCATCTGCACCGTGCCACCCTGGTGCGGACACGCCCTGGTGCAGGCGGGTCACACCAGGCCATTGAGTCACAAAGCAGTGAAAATACTCTACTGTGTCAACATCATCTGCAGGACGCTGTGTGCTGCTCTGCTCCGTAGTTCCACAGTTACACACAGGCTTCCCCCTCACTGCTTTCTCATTTCTTCTGGCGCAGCATGATTTTTCGGGAAGAAATTATTGTCATGAAATTTTTCTGGGAAGTTTTGTAGTTGCAACTTGATTGCTGATTATTCTCAATCATCTATTCAGTTTAGTGTCTACATTTTAAACATGTACAGGAGCATTTATCATAAGTTTGGATAGCCTTTTAAGTTTACATACCCATTTAATCTTTTGGCCATTTTATCATAGAATATGAATGATAACACAAAAATCTTTTTTCCCACTCATGGTTAGTGGTTGTGCGAAGCATTTATTGCCAAAGAACTGAGTTTATCCTTTTAAAAACATAATGAAACAGAAACTACTCAAATGTTCCTGATCTAACATTTACAATGAATTGTTCAGGAGCAAAGAAATACAGGACTCTCTGACAAAATTGGACTCTGAAAAATGTATGTTTGTTTCAAGATGCACAATATGTAAACTTTTGATCAGGGACATTTGGTTAGTTTCTAGTTGATAAGCGTAAACAAACTGTTTTTTTTTTTCACAAAAATGGCTTCCCGCAACAACTAACTATGAGTGAAATAAAGCTTTTTGTGTTATCATTCATATTCTATGAAATGCATAAGTTTACATTCTCTGATATTCTGCCAGGGCATGTACAGTAAACTAAAATATTTAATATTGCAAGACATTGTTTACAGGGCAAATTGTTCCGCTTTTGTGTCCAAACCCACCAGTTGAGAACCACTAATAGAGAACCGAGTAATACAAGCCATCCGTCTGTGTAAGTTCTCAGTCGCACAGGAGTTGTCCTTCGTAGGCAAAGATTCTTTGTCTGTACTCTGTAGTTGTAGGACGTTTCGATCTTTCTCCAAAGATCTTCGTCAGCGAATGATGACTTGACACGTGGGTCTCTTAAGAAGAAACCAGTAGAAACCAGGAGCCATGTTTGTGGTGGTTTAAACAGGGTTAGCAAGTTTTAAGCAAAATTAGATTCCATTAACATTCTTTTTTAAGACATTGTACAACCCATATGATTTCAGTGTTTTGGATTTGCTACCAGGTTGCGTTCACATCATAGCATATTGAAGAGCTTCTCTTTCAAAACTGAGGTGGTGGGCATGTGAGAATTCTATGGTGAATGGTGTTCTGATGAAAAGATGGTCAGATTTGTAAGGTCAGATTTGTTTTCAGAGATTTCTTTCAAACTTCCTTTCAAACTCTCCCTCACCCAGTGTTTCCCACAAATTTGAAAGCCATTATGGTGGTATAGGTGATCTTCAAATCATTGAATCTAATATTAATTTTGAGACTTGGATTTAGACAAACTTTATTGATCCACAAGGGAAATTGTGACTCTGTAACTCAAATGGTAATCTTAGAAACAAAACATAAAGATTTGGGAATAGAATAATTAGTTGAAAGAAATCATAGGTATTTTGGAGTAAAAATGTAACATTGTACTGATATTTTATTTTTGGACAGTACAGTTAATGTTATGTGTTTATGTTCAGACAAGAAGCAAATGAATTGTAAAATCAAAATGTCTTGCTTAGCTTGTTTTTAGACTATGGTGGAGAAAATTAGACCATGGGGGGCCGCCATAGTCTCCGTTATTAATGGAAAAACACTGCTCTCCCATAAAATTGTTTTGGCACCTGCCCTGCTACTGAAATTATGACATAATCAAACTCTAGAACATGAGCGCAACCTATTTCAAACATTGAATTTAAAATTTTCATTCGATTACGCAGCCCTTATCTATTAAATGTGTCCATGGCTAAACAAAATCAAATCTAGGACCTTGTTGCGGTTTTATTCCAGGCCACAAATCATGTTGATGGAAGAATACAATAGTCAGGGCTGAACTGTTTACAGATAGCGGTAAGATCGTTAATCAGGATTTATGAGGCTTGGTAATTTTGCATAATGACCCCGGCTTCTGGCCAAACAACACAACCCCTGGCAGCTCCGCAATGCCTCCATGCATTTGAACTGCTTCTGTGGTCTTTGAGATTCATGTCACTCCTCACTAAGAATGACTCAACTTCGGTTTGGTTAGCTTCTACTTTGGCTTTGTGCGCAATGTCACAGTGTTCTGACAATGAACAGGAATAAAAAAATTATCCTATATGTTGGTTAGAGTGTCTGAAAAAGCTGTGCATTTAGGTGGCTCTTCAAACCGGTTCCGAAATGTTTTGCATTTTTTTCAAGTTCATATTTTTGTTTTCACAATCACAATAGGAGCGATCGCTGGTGTTGTTTTGGTGAACGGTAGGTATTCAGGCGTGTAGCACTGTTTATGTAATTCCCAGATCTGATACAACGAGAAACAATGCTCTGTTTGTGAACAGTGTTTCCGCCTATCATAGAACTATTATTTACTATTAGTATTTAATAGGACGTGACGACATCGCGGCCCCTCGTATACATGGGTTTCAGTCACATGACCTCAGTGGTCAGGGCGGCCATTTTGTTGCCCGCTGGCTAGTGCAAGAGTGTATCAGTCTATGTGTCTCTATAGGTGGCCACACACTAGAGGATTTTTTGCCAGATTTTTAGTCTTAGGAGGCGTGGCTCAATAAAAACTTTCTCTCATGGCATGATCTGTGGTGGGACTCCTCATGTGTGTGTATGTGTGTCCTCATGTCTGTCCTTAAGTGTGTGTTGTCTGTGCACAGATCTTTAGTCTCAAAAGATTAAAAACCCTCTAGTGTGTGGCCACCTTATGTCTATCTATGGTCTGCACTGACTGAACCCAAGAAAAAAATCACAGAGACAGGTTGTCTGTTACCTCTTCGGTGTGTTAATTTAGTGTCAGGATTGGAAATAGATCTTTGGCCTGTGTGGGAGCCTCCTGCTCTATCCTGGCTGCTGCCACTTGTACGGTTACAAGGCTCTTTGCCTTGTAACCATAGAATAATACTTTATTGATCTCACAATGGAGAAATTTACTAAGCATTCATCAATCAACTGACCTTTGTGTTCATCCTGAGTGTATTACTAATTATTGTATTGTGGCATAATTTTTTTTGTCTGAGAGTCCTGTATTTCAGCTGAAGTGAGTTTTTCTTTGCTCCTGCACAATTTTCCTGGCAGTTGTTGAAGGTCATGTGAACGTTAGATCAGGGACATTTGAGCAGTTTCTGTTTCATTATGATTTCAAAAGAGTAAACTCAGTTCCTTGGCAATAAGTGGCTTTGCACAACCACTAACCATGAGCGGGAAAAAAGCTTTTTGTGTTATCATTCATATTCTATGAAAAATTTAAAAAATTAAAAGGGTACGTAAACTTTTGGCCAAAATTGTAGTTTATTGATGTTTCGGTGTGCCTTGAAATGAATGAAGGAGAAAACAATCAAAACTTTGTTGCCAGTGGTCTTTTTTGGGTCGTACATTCAGTACTAACAAAGCTGAACTAGAGAAACAAGGCAAACTGCTGTTCTTCTGTCTACAAATTTATTTCCAATACTCCTTAACCCTTTTGGGAGTTGCCCTAAATTCTTCATTCAACTATGCCAAAGTAAACATTTCACATAACACCCCTAATCACCAAACAATCTCCCTCCATTGAAAGTGAACTTCCTGTAACTTAAATAGCTCCTTCTTCTTTAATCTCAGGGAGGCGCATTGTTGTTTTTTGACAGGCTTTAAGAAGTCAATGCTCTTTTGCTCGATGAAACTTTACGGTTGCCTCTTGACTGACGGGGAGAGGAACTGTCGCGGGTGTCATCTCCGAGCTCTTGCCAAGTCAGAGTTGCTTTGAAGTGCGCGCCGGGAGCTCGTCTGTCAACGGCGGCTCACCAGGAAAAACTAGTTGGGCCGCTGTGTGCGTTTTCACTGCAATACCGTGGCCACAATATCAGATTTCCCTTTAGGTGACTATAACCAATTAGTTCTCGCAGCAACTTATTTCAGTCTGTTTGCTTATTGCAGTTCAATCATAACAAAAAATGCATCGTCTTCTCGGACAATTCGAACCAGAGCCTTTGATATAATTGTGCTGATGTTATTTGTGCTGAAACATCAATCTTGCCTTTGCCATTTACCATGACAAATGGGAGGAGGGTTATTGCTCCTCGGAGGCTCTGAACTAAGCTGTTCATACATTTTTGTCCATATTCAGGCACTTGAACTTTACCATTTCAGGTCTGGGCTATTTTCACACACCTCTAGTCTATATTTATTGTAATTTACATTTTACAAACATAGAATAATATATTGTTACGAAGTACTTGACTATAGACCTATTGTATTAAGGTACCTGTATCATGATACGCAAATCTTAAAATAATGCTTAAGAGAAAAACGAAGAACCAAGGCACTCCTCGCATATTATAATTCTCTATTTACATTTTCTAAAAAGCCTTTATTGTACTGGGCTAGTACATCTTATGAATCTTATGAAACATCCACGCGTGTATTGTCTCCAACAAGCCTTTCTCAAGAAGGAGCCGATTACACTCCAAAATTAGTGTTGAATAGGAATGAAATATGCCTGAAAGTTGCATTCATGGCCATTTGAACTGACTACACTGCGAAAAGACATCTAGAATAACTTCAATTTTGTTTAAATATATTTGCTCTTGATTTGAGTAAGTTAAGTCAACTTAACAAATGATGTTTTTTTTTTCTTTTTTTAGTGCGCAAATATAAGTCAAAATTACTCAAATTAAGGTACCATATTTTCCAGACTATAAGTCACACTTTTTTCTCATAGTTTGGCTGGTCCTGCGACTTATACTCAGGTGCGACTTATATATTAAAATACAGTATTTCACACTGATTCTGTTCTTTATGCCATAGTTATCTGAATAATTGTTAATACTGTATGTTACGTTAACATACCGTACACCTATATTCAGTTTGTTGTTTATGCTTCATGTAGCTGAATAACCATCAATGTGTTACGTTATCATACCGTACACCTGTTCAGCCTGTTGTTCTCTATTCTATTCTTATTATTTTAACTTGCCTTTCAAGATGAAATGTCTGTTCTTGGTCTCGGATTTTGTAAAATAAATTTCCCCCAAAAATGCGACTTATAGTCCAGTGAGACTTATGTTTCTTTCTTCTTCATTATGTATTTTTTTGGCTGGAGCGACCTTTCCGTAGTATACGGTAATATACGGACATTTAATGTGCACGATGTGATATCACCAAGTAATTAAGAGTCCAGAGTCAATGTCAAAGTTGTTTGTCCAGGACCAATGTTACAGCCAGCCAATCAGGGGTTAAAACTTGAGATGTCATGACAAAAATTAAGTTTAGAAACAGGGAACCGTCTGCCGTAATTTTGGATAGATCTATGAGCTGGTTTGTCTGAAAATATACCTATACCTAAACCTAACCCGAAACCTAGCCCTAATCCTAACCTTAAAGATTTCCATGTTCCTAAACTTAATTTTTGTCATGACATCTCAAGTTTTCAAAGAACATCGTCCCTCCCCTTATCTTGCACAACTGACCCCTGATTGGCTGGCTGTAACATTGGTCCTGGCAAACAACTTTGACATTGGCCCTGGGCTCTTAATTACTTGGTGATATCAGATCCTGCCACTTAATACAGTGAAGAGTTTGATACTTGATACTTTGATACTTTTTATACAATACTAATACATATTGGAAAACAAAGCCCCAGGGAAAGGCTCTCGCGACCCTCTGAAAATTGTTCCTCGACCCACTTTTGGGTCCAGACCCAGTTGAGAACCACTGAGTTAGACGCTGCATGTCTCGGGTCAACTGGGAAACCCAAGAACCCAAAGGAAACCCTCCCAAACACGAGGGGAACATGCAACAACTGCACATCGAAAGGCTCCACTCTGCCTGGGAATCAGACCAGGGACCCGCCTGCTGTGAGGTGAAAGTGTAAACCACAATTTATCTCAATGAAACTGCCTAAAAACAGCCTTTGATCAAATGACTATACTGCTACTATTTTTCTTTTCCTTTCCATTTTGTTTACGCAATACAAGGTTACCAGGACATCAAATTCATGCCTTGTTGTGCCGCCTGAACATTTAATTGCCTCAATAATTATATGCTACCTTCATTTATTAAAATACTTGCGGGTGTGTCTGATTAAGCTTGTCTGTCAACACTGAACAATACTTTTATAACCAGAGACACCTCATCTATCCCCCAAGCAAACACTGCCACGCCTCATTGTCATTAAAAACAAAGTACAAGTGCATTTGGCTCAAGATTTATGATGAACTTTATTGGAGAAATATTTCATGATGGCACCCAGTTTTTTTCTGTGAGTGATGAATGATGTCGGTAAATGGGACTTTGAAATGACACTTAAGTCAACTTTCGACATCAAGTTTCAAATCGTAAAAACAAAACGGTGACCAGATTTGTGCGTGGAGAAGACTGTGAACATTCCCATACATGCGTGAGTTGGAGATGAAACTGAGCCGTCTAAGGGACACATTTTTACGTGGATTTATAAGAGACCTCCTTGAACTTAACTCAGCCTCAACTGTTGTAAACGTCTCGTCTTATCATCACAAAGCGCCTTATACTTGACTTAGACCGCGGCACAGAATAACCACACTTTTGTGAGAATTGGTAGCACAAGGTTGACTTTTGCTAATACTAGCTATGTTTCCCATAAAAATATATGGTTTATATTAACTGTATTGTCATAGCGATTCATCCAAAGGGCCCA
Source organism: Lesueurigobius sanzi (assembly GCA_900303255.1). NCBI lineage: Eukaryota > Metazoa > Chordata > Actinopteri > Gobiiformes > Gobiidae > Lesueurigobius > Lesueurigobius sanzi. The sequence continues at coordinate 10,672 of OMNZ01055520.1, read as the reverse complement.
AATAAGACCGTCAAAGGTCAAAAATGATTTATAAAGCAAGTGTCAAAGCTGTAAGTGTTGAATCTGATTTATTTTGTGTAGTAGATTATAGGGTACACTGGGGCTAAAAGTAACATTTGCAGTAACATTTTGGGGATATTTCCAAAAAGGACATTTCCTTGTGTCTGAATAAAAGAAACTCACAAGACTTTTTTAATAAGTGGACACAATGAACATCCCTGAGCTTATGGTTGGAAATTGTATTTTTTTATATATATAAAATTTGAGGACATTCAATCAATCTTTATTCAGACATGAAGTCCATTAAAAATAAAAATAAAAAGCATGTAAAAAGACAAACAGACAAACTCAACATAGAGGCTACAAATACAGTCCATACAAGCAGAGAGAGAGAGAGAGAGTCGTTTTATATTTATTTACAAACTGCTGTAGGATCTGGTGACCGTAAGATTGGGCCTCATTCTGCTCTGATTAGAGAATGGTCTGGAGATTTATCTCATTTCTGGGACAAAAAGCTGTCAAATATTACAGTGGTTTCGCTAGGGATACTTTTTCAGGATAGGGTTGTAAAAAATCTTAATCTCTCATTAGATATCTAGTATTGTGTATGTAAGAAAACACAGACTCCTGGATAAATGGATTACAGATTACAAATCTAAGTATAATTTGTGAGTAGAATCATGGAACATGAATTTAGAAACTACATTGAACGTAGTTGTAAAACTCTCAAAGGATGGCTTGATTTTGCAGTCTAGCCTTCAAAATGTCCTGTCAGAACTGGAAATATTCAGTCATTGACAGAGAATTTTCAGTTAATGTAACCTCTGATGCCCTATACCTTTAGAGACAAAATAGTTTTGTCAGTTATTCTGGCTCTGTCTGAATCTGGTTATACCCCAGATTTCTAAAATAGTTGACAATTACTGTATTACAGTTCAATCAATTAGTTGTTCCAGCCCTACGTTTTTACGATTGCTAATGTGTACATTTCGAAATTAGTGCAATTTATTCCAATGTGTGTGGGAAGCATTGTGAGAGCTAGAAACGAGTTGAGGCAGCAGCCAACATTAATTCAACTCCCTCCTCCTTTCTAGCTTGGCTTTGACTTTTGAATGAAGTACATTAAGGTATTTTGACTTGTTATCTGTATTGCTCTTGTATTCCATGATAATTATCATTCATAAAATGTGCTTTAAAGGGCACACTGCCAGCACTGAAGTATCTCCAGTGGCCTCTCGAGTGTGAGTGGCTCTAAGACCCAACTCCTCTGGGATGTATGTGCAGTATATACAGTATGCCATGGTCTTTCCTTTTAGGCTGAACGTTCCCCTTGGTGGTCTTGTATGTGTTCACTATGATCCCAGCTGGAGAGGACAGACAGGCCTGGACATCACTCGGCGCATGAGTGTCAGTGTGTGACTCTGAGGAGGTCTGACAGCCTAAAAACTCTTCAGTTCTTCTCCAAAAGCCAGGCATTTTTGTGAGGTGAAGTCACTCCGACCTTTGTCCTATCAGAGTGGAAGTAGTTTTACTCCGGAGTAACAATTAAGCAGAGCCATGTCATTACTTGCTTTATGTTTTTAAGGATATTGTGACATGCCCTGTCTTCTGTCTTATGTTGAATTGGGACGCAGCCAGGAAATCTAAAATTGTGGTATTTGTGAGTGTATTGTACTCGATGTTCTCTCGGCGTCATGTGTGTGCGCAAGTCAACGGTTGTTTCTCAATTCCTCTGCATCGCTCTTGACTCGGATTGTCCGGGGATCTCGCATATAAATCCATCTTGCAAGGCTCCAGGTTCAGATCCACAGCCGTTTCAGACGAATCCCTTTGGACTGTTGCCGTGACTGGGCAGGTTCTTCATCGTTGGTAACAACAATTTAATCAATACTAATTAACAACAAGCACAAGGATTTACACACACAAGTAACTTTCTTTTAAAGGTACACCACGTGAAATAGAATCGAATACAAGCGGCTCACCTCTCCTAAGACCTGACTTGTAACTCTTCTGGGAGATGTCGACTAAAGGCGTTCAAATATGGGATTTAATTAGGTTTGGTCAGGTCTCATCACAATCCATTCTTTGATTACCCACCACATTTTCTGTGTCTAGCTGGTCTTTAGAAGCATGTATTTTTGGCCACAAGGGGGGTGGGGGGTTGTTTTTTTTTATGTGTATTTATATTGTGTATGTGTTGTAGTGGTTTTTCTTTGGAAATTATGTTAATTAATTGGAAAGTTATGTTATGACTATGTAATGACCGGAAGAGGTATGTTAAGAGTGCTGAATGCCATGTCTGGGCAGTGAATGGAAGACACATAACCTCTGCAACCGAAACAAACTCTACACTGAAATGTAAAAAGGAAAAATCAATTAAAAAATGCATTATAAAAAAGAAGTATGTATTTTT
>OMNZ01055517.1:4432-16928 GCA_900303255.1 Lesueurigobius sanzi | reverse complement strand
TTTACTAATAATATTATTTAATTTGCTCTCAACGATAATATTTTGATTAATTTTAATACCATTATGTTGTTATTTATCCAGTTAATTGCTTTAAATAATATGTCCAGTCTTTATTGTTTTGGCTTATTTCCTACAGTTTTTGATTGTAGACACCTGGGGGCGCTAGTGTAGGGTGACCAGATTTTTCACATTAAAAACTGGGACAAAATATATATATTTTTACTCACTTTTTTTTGTTTTTCATTTTTTTCATAATTTTTCAAACATATTTTTGTCATCTTTTTTCAATTTTTCATCATTCTTTTGTACTTTTCATCCTTTTTTGGTAATTTTTTCATAATTTTTCTCACATTTTTATTACTTTTTTCTGTGTTTTCAGATTTTTTTGGTAATTTTTCTTTCTGCATTTTTTGTCTTGGTCAAAAGTCATAAAGTATCAAGTAAACACGCGGCTTTGGACATGGCACTGGTGAAAAACTGGGACAACTGGGACAGAGGTGGTGTCAAACTAGGACAAATGAATGGTTTCATATAAATTTACAGGGACATGGGACAGAGGGCTCAAAACTGGGATTGTCCCGGGTAAACTGGGACAACTGGTCACCCTACACTAGTGGGCAGGTAAAAGGTGATATACAGTATAGGAAGTGTCCCGGGAGAATATTTTTTTCCCCCGGGACAGGCCATTAAAAAGAAGGACAATCAGGTAAAACCGGGACAGGTGGCAACACTAGTGTAAAAGTGTCTAAATGCTAAACCATTTTGGTTACGTTTTCTGCTTTTTTGAGGGTCGAGTACATGTCCAATGTCAACTAAACCTCCTCTTATACTATGTTCATGATATAGAAAAGAAAACACAGATACTATATAAATGTTATCAAACAGAATTGCCATAACTTGCCGATTTTTTATGTAGGTTTAATATAGGGACTGGCTTCTTCGGTGCGATTACCAAATAACGGCCAGGTCTAGGATGTTTTAAGCTCTTATTAGGTTGTGTTTACGTGACAACACAACCTTAAAAATGAAATACATGCAGTGATCTAGTTTTTTGTCATGCATTTTGGCTCCAACACACCTTCATTTGCCATTTATGATTGAGAATAAGCACTCCCTAAGCTATTTATAAGTGCACACTGGGCAACTACAACCGTTTGTGTTCATTATTATTCTTTCGTCCGACCTGCAGTGACTGTGAGAGCTGAACGAAGTCCCTCTGTACAGTCTGGGTGGTGTCCACTTGCGACCGGAGGCTGATCACTTGGCTGCGCAGCTCTAGGCACTGCTGCTGTAGACACGCCTGCAAAAAGCACAATACACAAGGTTCATTCTTCTGTGAGAGTTCTCAGCTGGACCAGAAACACAATTATAGCAGTGTTAATTTAGACTGAAACATTTTTTTGTTGTTTTCCATGCGTGCCTGGCCTGAGCCATCCGTAAACTCTGGTCAATTATCATTTCCCTACATGTTACAGTCTGGGTCTGATCTCAGTGGCTGCGATACATCAGTTGAATTTCTTCGGACCATTCAGCGAGTGGGGGAGGCGGCTGTTGTAGGTGATGTCAAGCATATGCAGGAAATGATAATACGGATGGCTATGGCCAGGCTAGTGATTGGGTAAAATCAGATCCAATCATTTCGAACTTTAAAAAGGAGTTGACCCCTCCCACTTGAAAACAGGGCTCAGACCCTCTGTACGAAATGAGTACAAGGGTATGGTAAGACCAGGCTAGAAAAAGGCAGGTCATTTTCCAGGTGTTCAAGGTTTTCCAGGTCGAGTGGGAACCCTGAGTATGGCAGCACGGCAACAGAAATATGGACCTGAGGAAGCTTCTTGGATGGGAGTCAAAGACAACCCAGTCCACATGACTACATCTAGGAATCCTTTGCAACAATTTAAAAATAGTTAAAGCCACTATATCTGATTCTTTTTCTTGTAGAGGAATGAAATTGTAAAACATTTGTATCCATTTTATGAACTTCCAGGCCAGTTTTTATGAGCATTTCTGAAATAGTGACCCTAAACATGACCCTGACAGTTGTAAAACATGTTTATTAACTCATCGCTGTGAAGAATTAGGATGTTAGAAAGGTGTTTGGAAAGTTGGGAATGAATTTGGACACAACTAATAATTGAATTTGCCCGTCCTTTTTTTAAACAAAGCCCATTTAAAAAGTGAGTATTTACTTTGTCAGCCGTGAGAGTCTTGTTGGTGCCCTGTACGTGGGAGAGAGCCACCCGCAGGGCCTCCAGCTCAGTGCGGCTGGCGAGCAGGTCGGTCTGGAGCTGGTGCTTTAGAGCCTGGATCCTCTCCGTCTCTGTCTTTAAACTGGAAAACTGTACTGCACGGACAAACACAGACAATGTTACAATTTACAATAAAATAAAGAATGAAAACACAAAACTGCACTTACCCTCTAAAACTTCTGCTTGTAGAAAAGGCCGTGGAAAAAACAGAAGTGAATAAATTGTTATCAATTAATATATTTAATAAAAGTGTATTATTGTACCAACCATTCTCTTCCGTCCGTGCGTCGAGTTGTTCCCTCAAATTCACAATCTCGATACGAAGGCGCTCCTCGCAGTGCGCTCCCTAAAAGTACAAATACTTACTGTTAGGACATTCACATGACATACAAATACTCTGTTGTTGTGCATTAACTTACAGGCACTTATCATTTCACTACATCAACAATATTTCATATTATATTTAACCGTGAAGGCAAATCTGTTTCAACATTTGTCTAAACTACTGGGTTTATTCACACTTCATACATAAAAAGTACACAGATTGACTACTTTGTTGTATAGTAGCCATATAGTGGTGAGCAGGGGCCTTATTTTGGGAGATTTCTTATTTAGACCGTTTCTCTATGAAGTCGGAGGTTTAGCTCGTCCAAAAAGTCGCTGCCTTTGAACTTGAGAATGCGAGAACACATCCACTTGAGCACGTTCTCTCTTTTCACATGAAGCTGTCACACGAATAACCTGGGCCTTGACCGATATATCCTCTGTATCTACTGATATACAGTATACTCTAATTGGCAGATTACAAAAACTTTTTATTCACTTTTTACACTTGGGCTGCAAAGACCTTTCTTTATCAGCTCCAACTGACCCTTTTCTAAACATTGTATTCATGCAGCGGCGGAGACCCCTCTGTTGTGACCTTTATTTAAAGTAGAAGTCTGTATGGTTACAAAATGAGGAGAGGGTGAAATGTTAAAAGTAAATGATCTAGCCAAATTAATTGAGTTTATAATGAACTTCATATGAATTTGTTTATCTGTAACCAAATTGACCGTATTGTCACGGTTTCCTTGTATTGTACTGTATATGTGAAATTCAGCAAAAACCATTGGAAAACCATCACATTCCTTTTAAAAATAGTATGACTTCTTATCATCGGGGGGCCCCAAGAGATACTCAATACTCAAGTTTAGGTCATCGCTGATCCAGCCTAACCCCTCCCCACCGTACGGTACACGAAAGCCCCTCCTTGTTCTGACTCAACGTTCTTAAGTTTGATTTGTCGCGGAGATCATTGATTTTACATGAAAACACAGGCCCAGATTTTGATTCTTCTGAGACTAAAGATCTGTGCACAGACCACACACACTTAAGTAGAGACATGAGGACACACATGAGGAGTCCCACCACAGATCATGCCACGAGAGAAAGTTTTTATTGAGCCACGCCTCCTCAGACTAAAAATCTGGCTAAAAATCCTGTAGTGTGTGTCCAGCTTTACAGACCGTCACTTTAGATTCATAATATTTATAATGGTAGGGGAAACCAGAGCACTTAGAAAGAGAAGGAAAGAGCATCTTTATTGTCCCCGGGAGGAAACCACATTCATTATGTTTATTAATATCTCCACAGATGTAAACGGCCCAGACTGCAGCTGCGGTCCAGGTACAGCCTAGAACAACTGTGGGTTTGTTTTTTCTGTTTTGTTTTCTGCGGCCTACAGATATATTTACCCAGCACACCACTGTTTCTAGCGAGCATTTTAAAAGAGGAAATGATAAAGTTATGAATGCAAATCCCTTCTTCTCACTCTGTTGTACACCCCCCCCCCCCCCCGCAGTGGCCTGTACCTGTAGTGTTGGTGGGACGAGAGACGAGGCCTCCATCGCCGCCTCGTCCACCTCCTCTCCCTTCAGTCGGGACAGCTCACCGTGCATCTTCCTCTGGGACAGGGACAGCTCTGCCTGGATTCACAGAGATAACATTACAACAGAAACGGAGTAATACAATAGCAGCTAATGAAAAAATCTATTTGTGCAACTCACCAGTCGACTCTGAACTGCATTTTGAGACTGGCTAAAGGATTTGTGTAGGTCTTTTAAAAGGGCTTCTGATGTTTTGACCTGGGACTGGAGCTTTGAAACCTGAAAGTATCAAAAATGGAAGACTAACTAACTGCATGCAAAAGCAAAAAAATAAACTACAAAAAAGGTAGTGGAGTCTCTTACCACCAAAATCATGCTTCCTGTTTTCATTAGACCAGGGGAAAACCATGTGGAAAATAATAAGACATATATGAAGTGGCACCTGTTTGTGAGTTTGGTTGGTCTGTGTGTCCAGTTCCTTTTCCAGGTCTTCTTTTTCAGACTCCAGTCGACTCACTTCCGCTCGCAAATCTGACAGCTGCAAAAACAACATGCTGATTTCTTTAAAGTCAAGGAGCATGATACAGACAAATTTAAAGTAGTATTTTCCAAATTATACTCCATGTAGATTAGGACAGGGGTAACTAATCCTGTTAGAGCTGAGGGCAAGTTGTGTGAGGCACCAGTTAAAGAAATGTATCCAAAAGACTTGGTAGTACAATGTTTAATAATTGGATAATAATGTCACAAAATCATTCTTTAAAACAAATACTGAGTCACAAAACCAGATAATTCTATTTTTAAGAATCAGATTGAAAGAAAACTGCGCATTTTTTTTTTTTTTTTAAGTCTCAAGGGCTACTGGGGGTGTCACAACTAGGGCAAATGGGTGCCTCTAGGGTTTGGGACAAGGGCTGGGTTCAATAAATTGCTCTAGTTGCACTATGTGGTATGTCCACACTCACATTTGCTGCTAATGTTCATCTGTAAATTAACCATTTATGCTGCTCTCGTATTGTGTTAAATTACCATTTAATTAGATTTTTCTATCTTATTCTATTTTTATGCATGCCTTAGAGTTCTTAATTTTTTAATACCCTTTTCCCCATAGTATATTATTTATCATTATTACAAGTTTATGTTTCATGTTGCACGAGAACACCAAAGAAAATTCCTAGTCTGTGAAACCTTCATTGACAATGGCAATAAACTCTATTCGGATTCTGATCTCCGCGAGGAAATAGAGATTTTACAAAACTGCTGACTCTGCAGTTAACACACTCACCCAGGGATTTGACATGGAACTAGGTAAAAACTTTGTGTTGAAATAGATCATGGAGGGCAAAAGTATGGAGTAACATTTGTGCAAAAATGAGCATTCCTATAGGTTTTTTGTTTTCAAAAAAAGATGAAAAAATATGGAGAATAATCACAGATGGCACATAGAAGGTCAGGTTTATAGCCCTATATGTTTATAGGAGCATAGAATAATAATCAAAAGAGTGCGTTAGTTCTTCTGAGAATGTCTACCATGTCCAAGTAAAATTGGTGCTGCGTTATCTGCTTAACTGAATTGAAAATCAAAGTGAATCGAATCAAATCGATTTTGGAGCTGGAGGGAAATGGTATGTTATGGTAAGATGTAGTATATGTCAGCTGGAAACCTTGTACTTCTGCTATAGAGTTGTGTTAAAATTAGGGCCGTCAAAGTTAACGCTTTAACTCACTCAAAGATACTGGAATTATTAAATCAACCTAATAAGCTGAAATCATGATAAAAAGTTATTAGCTTAGTTTAAATTAGTGTGTTTTATGTATGTATTACATTAGGAAAATGTTAATTATTAATAAATAAAATCAAAAGTGTGATTAATCTGATTAAGATAATGAATTGATTGCAGCACTAGTTAAAATCCTACTGCAGTTCTGGCTTTACTGTAACTGAGGCCTGTGTAATAACGGTGGATGTTGGTCTCAAATTTTGGATACTTGGAGACATCGCACCATTAATGAGAATTTTGTGGATGGACTTTTCTTTCCTTTTGTTTCTTTTTAATACAGCAAAAACGATCAATAAAACTATCAAAAAGATAAATAAAAAAGTAGCACAAAATAGGTTGCCATTCATGTTTCTACACTAGGGATGTAACTAAAATCTCACGGTATTATACGATATTGATCTCACGGTATTGTAAAATAGTTCACAATATTGTGTTTATGATGACAATAACAAAAAACTGACATTTAATCTGCTTTTGCCAGTCACCAGGTGATTTATTGTTATATTTATGGATCATGAAACATAAAACGCTCATCACTCAGTGTGCAAGTTCAGTCAGGAACATCGATATCGTTACATCCCTATTGAATAACAATACTGCCCATTTTTGATGCTGTTGATAAAGACAATTGTATTTTTGTCACCTTAAGACATTAAACTTTGCTTTTTACTTTTTAGATGTGGATAGGCCAAATTCATTTCAGAGATACGGTAGTTATCGTAAGCCAGGGCTAGGCTAGTTTGCTTTGTGATGGGCTAATTTTCTTCCTAATAAACCTTCCAATAGTGGCCTAAAGTAACGCCCCACGCTCAAATCACATTGTTGTATATTAAATATGAGATTTTATGTTCGACGCCAGCAGGCCTCATTTTAGTTTCCTCATTTTTTTTTTTACCATTACTAATAAAGACGTTGGATATAAACAGTAAATCAGTCCGACCTGAGCGTGAAGCGTGTCCCAGTCGGCGTGCGGTACCAGCCGGTGTCCAGCAGGGGGCAGGTAGATGGCCTCTGGGACCAAAGTACCAGTGGACACCAGGGAGTCGGTGTCGTCTTGAGCGTGGGGTTTCCTGGGCAGCGACGGAGTGTCCAGTGAAAACGACGACAAAGACGCTGAATCACAATGTCCCAGGGAAAAGAAGCCGTCTGTGGAGAGTGGGGTCCCGTCCTCCAGCTCAGGAGCCTGCCCCGGCCTCTCGGAGGGCCCCTGGGTGTCGCCGTCTGACTGGAGGTTGGTGATGGAGGCTGGTAATTCGGGATCTCTCCGGCCTTTCTTTCCGGCACTCTGAAAGGCATCGTTTAGCATCAGTGTGTGGAATAAGACACTGGCCCTCATTTATCAAAGTTGCGCAGAGAATGGTGTATATTTTGGGTGTATTTTAATTATACGCTGAAGTCCACGTGGCATTTATGAATCTGTGTGTACCGCTCTGATCCTGAAGCTAATGATGAATGTGGCGGGTGAAAACCAGCACCATTTGAATAAAACACTCTCAAATATTCATGTATCAGGAGGCCTCACCCACGGATTTTGCAGCATAAACACACGGCAAAAATGAACATTTCTGAAACCAGGAAATAATGAATAATTGCATTTAACCCACATTAACTTTAGGCTATCTCCAAGATTGCTTTTGGTATACTGTAATTGGTATACTCTTGACTATTTTTTCCCATTTATTAAATAAAAGGCTACTAAAAACTTTGCCATGAAATTGACCCAAAATTCTGTTTAAAGTGCCTGAAGAGGCATGAATATATAGACTTATGCAGTAAAGCAGCAGTCGGACCAGAGATCCAAAACTATAGACTGGAGTCTGGAGCAGCATGGCACCAGTCCCCTGTGTGTGTGCAGGAGGCGGGTGGTCAGCGGCAGCTCGCTCCGTGGTCTGTGTGCTTTCTTTACTTCCACCCATTCCCTTTAAAACATGGAAATATATTGTATGTATGCAGTAACATGTGTATTCATTATTTTCTAAGGTGCCTTAAGTCTGGAGGGAAAGCACCTGCACCAGATTTTTTCTTGTTTCTTTTGCTTTGTTATCGTAGGCAAAGATTCTTCAGTCTTCATCTGTACTGGGGCGATGGTGGCGCAAGTAGTAGAGCGGGTCGTCTTGTAATCGGAGGGTTAGCGGTTCGATCCCCGCAGGCGCACACCGTCGTTGTGTCCTTGGGCAAGACACTTCACCCACCTTGCCTCCAGTGTTTGCGTACACTGGTGTATGAATGAGAGTGTGAATGGGTGAGTGGTTCCTTGATGTAAAGCGCTTTGAGTGCCTAAAGCAGGTAGAAAAGCGCTATATAAATGTGACCATTATGTGACCATTTACTCTGTAGTTGAAGTGTCGGACGTTTCGATTTTAGTCCAAAGATCTTCCTCAGAGAAACAAGGAGGAGGAGTTAACCTCTAAGTCCTAACTCCTCCTCCTTCTGGTTTGCTCTTAAGAGACCCACAAGCGTGTTAAGTCTTTATTCGCTGATGACGATCTTTGGACAAAGATCGAAACGTCCGACACTTCAACTACAGAGTACAGATGAAGACTGAAGAATCTTGACCTACGATGGACAACTCCTGTACGACTGAGAACCTACACAGACTATTTGCTTTGTTATGTTTGTTTTGTCTTTTACTTTTGTCATATTATTATTACATTGACATTTGCATGTTCAAAATAAATATATGTTTGCATGAGCTCTCAGTTGTCCAAGAGTAGACTGTGGGACTGCCTCTGCTGTAAACGGCTGAAACAACTAATCAATTAATCAACAACTATTCAATTATTGCGATATTCAATTTCGTTGTCGATTCATTAAATCATTAAAATTAAATTTTAGTAATCGATTAATCATTTTCTAGAAACAATTGTCAGATTGTTTTCTCAGAAAGAGCAAAGATTACATTAAATGTTAGTATTATTGATGAAAAACCTATTTGTCTTTAATGATAGGGTGTGTATTATTTTTTTTGGAAATATTTTATAAATGTCTGCTCTCTGTGTCCACAGATCTGAGGTACATGTCCAAATATAATATATGATGTGAAAGTTATTTATGTTTAACATTTACCATTATGGTTCTCAGGGCAATTATCCAATCAGAAAGCAGAATGAGCTCCACACATTAGTGCAGAGTTCAGTAGTTTATAGTCACCAAATTCTGTTTTAGCCACTACAACCACTACAAACATTATCTTTAACTATAATCAAATCAATCTTTAGCTTCATGAGGTTAAAAAAAAATCAAAGCCAAACAAGTAATTGATCATAAAAATAACCCAATTAATCGACTACCAAAACAATCGTTAGTTGCAGCTCTACTCCCTTTCCTTTTAAGAACTTTTCTTGACCCATTCTAACCTGCTTGCCCACAAATCTTCACCTCTTTTCTATGAATAAAATAAATGACTGACCAGGTTTTGTCCAGCGGCTCGTCTTGACTCGTACTGTGACTGCAAAAACGCAATCCTGGCTTCATATTGAGCTGCAGTTTCTGAAAACAACAATGAGAACATGCACAGGTAAAGATACTGTTGCCACAAGAGGAGACATCTCTAGTATAAAAACAAACCAAGTCTACAAAGTCAGCAATATTCAGCATACGTTTGTGTAAAGGTTGGGCTCAAGTCAGTGGTCTTCAAAGTTTTGACACACACCAGTTTGAGAACACCGACTCAAGTCTTCCATCTGACGGAGATTGACAATATTTTTTGCCAAAAATGCAGTATTAGTATCAATTTTAGCCTTGCAATGGGCCTGATTTAGTGTTTTTGAAGTCTTGTATTATATGCTGAAAAAAATGGTTCATGATTTTACGGGAAGAAGTTTTGTTAATCTAAATTAAAATGTGTAAAATAAATGACATCAAACAGTTAACTGAAGTGTTTACTAAATAGGTCACGTAATAGAGGAAGAAATTGAACAATCCCTCGACGCATGCCTAAGCCGCCACCTGAAAACTTTAGAAAGCTTTAGTGTGTAGAGTGTAGTTGTGGTCTAAACCCCATTTAGTTTGGGAACAGTCCAAGAAAAGTCCCATTTCAGTCTGGTTTAATCATGCTAGTGACAAAGCATAAGATGTAATTATAAATAAAACCTAATACAATCCATTTTAACACGGAATACGAAGAGCCATCTCACATGGTGCTTAAGGTAACAGAAGTAGTAGGCGGTGTGAAAATGTTAGCCCTCGGAGTCGGCGTGCACAATGGGCCACACTGACCTCTAAGAGCCTCCTGCAGAGACTGTATTTCTTCGTCACATTGTTTTTGTAGCTCTGCTAGTTCCTCCTGTTTGCTGAGCTCACAGATGGTGGCCACGCCCTGCCAGTGCTCCACCTGGGCCCTGCTCTCAGCCAGCTGGGCCTGCAGATCCGACCCTGAGGAGGAATCCAGAGGAAGCAGCAGATAATGTATTATGTACATGGCAGAAATGCTAGTGTTGTGTTTAGGATTAAGCGTAGTTGGTTTAAAGTGCCATTTTGTGAGCACTACAGTTAAGGTGGCCACACACTAGAGGATTTTAGCCAGATTTATAGTCTTAGGAGGCGTGGCTCAATAAAAAATTTCTCTCATGGCATGACCTGTGGTGGGACTCCTCATGTGTGTGTATGTGTGTCCTCGTGTCTGTCTTTAAGTGTGTGTTTAGTTTGCACAGATCTTTAGTCTCAAAAGATTTAAAATCCTCTAGTGTGTGGCCACCTTTAGTGTGTGGCGTCTGGACCATGGACATCACCATTGCTGCCTTCATGTGCTGTAAAGATCCTTCCCAGTTGTGAAGTGGAAATTGCGAGCGCATTGTGTTCAAGTGCTTATGTGTCGTAGCAAAGTTAAACATGGGAAAACACACAACACACTGCAAATGAGTAAATTAGTGTGTGAAAAATATTTACAAACCACAACTACTGCTTTGTATCTGCTTTGTTAGCTAAAAGTTTTTTTGTTTGTTTTTTACAAAATGCTAAGTGGAAGTAAACATGAAACTAAAATGACGTAGGCTACACTAAATACTAGTGTATGCTTCATAACAATCTGCTAAAAGACATTTAAAAAGTATGATGGCAGCTCTTTGTCTTGTTGAAAGGTTAAAGGTTATCTCATCTCGGGAACTCGAGTATCAAAACTATTTCCCAGTTTTCCAGTGGAAAATACGACATGAGGTGGTGTTGAAGTGCAATTTTCTACTGGACAAGTGGCATTTACCATAATTTCGATACAACATGAAGGCAGCACAAGTCCTGGGTTTGCTCCTCAGTGCTGCTGTGCCAAGTCTTTGCTGCAGTTCTGCCATCAAATCATTTCAAATCACTTCTATGGCACAGTTAAAACAACTACAGTTGACTTAAGTGCTGAAATAAAATGTTAAACATAGATCAGAACGAGATAAAACAATAAGAAAGTCCAGTAGTGGATCATGATGGTGCATCAGCTTCAGTCACATTGTTTTTAGCCTCTGAAAAAGAGACACATTGATTTTGAGGAGCTGTAATTTCTGAACTCTTCCTCCAAATTGGTTGTGAATACCATAAAGCGGAGAGGCTGCACCTGTATCAATTATGTCACTTGAAGAACTTTTGTTAAACAGATGAAAGAACACAAACATCTCTGGGCAACCCAAATCCTATACTTGTACTCAATAGCTGTATTTTTTTAGACAACTAAGTGTGCATCCTACAAACATGACCTTTAACCTAAAGAAAAGGTGCCTGTGCCTGCTGCCAAAGCCTGGTGTAATCTTATCAACTAATAAAAACAATCTCATGACTGTAAAAGGAAACTCGATCTCTTTTTCAGATTCGACAATACCCACTAAAGACAAACTACTCTAAGCCCAAAGACGACTGAACAAACAGGTAAAAGCCAAAGCAATCCCGTTAGATCATGAGATTACAGAGACCTGTGGCTGCTGCTGCTGCCTACCTGAGTGCTCCGTCTGAGAGCTCATCGTGTGGCGCAGGAGCTCAGCTACATCGAGGCGAAAAAGTTTAATCCAAAACCAAATAAATGAACGAAGTCATTTTGGAGAAACACCGAATGTTGGGCGAGGAAAAGATACGCGAAGTGTCAACTTCAGGAAACAACTTTCCCCGGTTTCTCCCTGCCTGCGGAAATGACGTAGACGTCCTTCCTGTCCGCAAATGCCTCTCCATAAACCAGCAAAGTTATGGAATTTTTAAGTTAGTGTGGTGAGTTTTACTACACTGCTAATAAAATATAAAGCACTATGGATGTAGACCTAGATCTTCAGAATGTATAGAAGCAAGTATGTTTGGTTTGTAGTTGAATTAATTTTTAAAAACTTTATTCAAGCTGAGCAAGTGTAATGAGGCTAGTGCAAGGATATAAGATGTTTCTGTGCAAAAGGGACTTTTGAAGTGTCAGAAACTCAGGGACGGCTCTAACCAGGTTGGTACCCTAGGCAAAATTGGGCTTTGGTGGCCCCTCCACACCCCCCCACACACACACACACCCCACACACACACACACACCTCATTTAACCCATTCTACTCCCCACCCCCACAACCTCCAGGGGAGGCAGCTACAGGTACGATTTATAATTCCAACAGTAAAAACAATGCATTTAAACATGCATTTTGGTGCCCC
>OMNZ01055508.1:18985-39014 GCA_900303255.1 Lesueurigobius sanzi | reverse complement strand
CTTGGCCCCGATGGAGTGGATGCTCTGGGTGATTTCCATCACATCCGTGTTTCTCTGATTGGTTTACAATGGGTTTGTTCTAGTCTCGGATTTGAAAGCCAGTCAACAGCGCTATTAGGCTCATGAACACTCAATAACATTCAATAACTCTGTATCAGAGCCATGAACACTTAATAACTCTGTATCAGACTAATGTAAACTGAATAACCGGTTCCATTATTTGCACTGCTCTATTTGCACTCACATTTTCTGCTAATCTGTAATTCACCATTTATGTTGCCATCTCGTATTGTTTTAAATTACTATTTTATTAGATTTTTCTATGTTATTCTATTTTTATGCATAGTTATAGTTATATAATTTTTTAATATCCTTTTATCCCCATAGTTTATTATTTATCATTATTACAAGTTTATGTTTCATGTTGCAGGAGTACACCAAAGAAAATTCCTAGTCTGTGAAACCTTCATTGACAATGGCAATAAACTCTATTCTGATTCTGATTGAAAGTATCTTGATAGAGTAATTTTTATATATACTGTAGTTAATCATGATGTTTAAGGAGCAGGTTTAATGGCATGTTCACAAGTGAAGCTTGTGAACATGCCATTCCTCATTTGAAAGCTAAGAACATCCAGTATTCAGTCACTGAGTTACTGGAGACTGCACCAGAGGTTACATTAACTGACAATTCTGTCAATGAATATTTATGAGTTCTCACAGAAAATTTTGAAGGCTATTTAAAATCAAGCCATTGTCATCTTTTGAGTTTTACACACAAGTTTTAACACATGATTCTGCTCACAAATCATATTTAGATTTGCATCCATTTATCCTGTAATTCTTACATACATAATACCAGTGGCGTGCGGTCAAGGCCAGCAAGGCCTTCTCTGATGGCCTAACTATTTTGAGGAAAAAAAGGTTTTAAAAATATAGAATAAAATTGTGGGAGCCAAATTACACCTTTTTGCCTCCAAACTCTAGGGGGCGCTAGTGTGCCTTTATGAGCCCTGCATGCCTCTATATTAGGCAGAGTAACCATTCACAGGTGCTGCTAATTGAGGTACAGTTTCTTTACCGTGTCATGCGGACCTTCGTGATGGTACAGTTGTTAAAGAATAAAGACACAATGTATTGAAGTATGGACGATTGGTATGGACTTCTTTTGAGACACGCGTACGGAATTATCTTAAATTGGCAGCCAGATGCGCTAACCTGCATAAGACAGTTTAGCCTGCACAAAAATTACATTATTATTTGTATTTTATAACTTTTTATAACGTTATATTGTCCTCCAAAGCGATTTTTTCGCTCCGTGTTGCCGAAGGCGGAGACTTCTTCCTGCGCCCTCAGAGTCGTCTCTGAAGGCTTTTCTCCGTATATCACAGCGAGGGATCCTGTAGGCGTGCACTCCCAGCCAAGCTGACACGAGAGGTAAAATGATAACAGAGCCCTCTAGAGGGCTTGTGCCGACGTCACAATCTTTGATTGGCTGCAACCTATGTCAAACTGATGAGCGCTAACAAGAGTCACATCTCCCAGCTCTGGTCCAAGTTTTTTTTTATGTAGAACTGTCGTAAGATGAAGAATACTTTAATTTGATTGAGGATGTAATCGCCAACCCATTTTATAGAAGACCTTTGCAAGAAAAGTCAGAATTTGCGTGGCATTGATTATAAGTTAGTTTGAGTCCAACAAAATAATGGATTATAATATAAGTTAAAAGTTAAAAGCAGTTTAATATTTCCCTTTGCGGCTCTAGAGCTTGTTTTAAAAGTAAAGGAATAATAAAAGACAAAACTAGATTCGCTTTTTGAGAATATCAATCAGGAAGTAGTGCCTTATCACAAAATGAGACCTGGCATAGCAGTGTGATTATAGCTCAGTCACTAGAGCATTGGTTTTCCACGCGGGAGAGCGGGGTTTGCGTCCCGGTTGGTGCATCATTTTTTATTAACAAAATTATGATTATTATTACATTTTGAGTTGAAATTTAGATTTTTAATAACAAATGTTCTTATTTGGTTATAACAAACGTCAAGAAGGGCACGTTTCATGCTTCCCGTAGTTTTAATGACTTTGTATTGAAGCTTACATTACTGTGTGCTGCGCCACAGAGGGCCTAGGGAGGAAATGCACCGCACGCCACTGCATAATACCAGGTATATAATGAGAGACAAATTAATGGATAAAAGGAAAAAAATAGCTCATGACAGATTTTTTACAATCCTGTCCTTCAAATGACGGAGAAAAATGATCTCTAGTGAAACCACTGGACTGCACTGATTAGGACTTGCTTGGGAACAGGATCTAGGATCTGGTGAGCCCTGGGGCTCACTCTGCTTTATTTTTATGTAACGCTTGCTCCCTGAGTGATAAATCAGAAAGTGTAACATGAATCGATTACTAAAATAGTTTTATTTCAATGAATTATTTCAATAATCAATTTGTTGTTTCAGCCCTACAATTCACACATCCTCCACACCTGTCCTACATCACACAGACATAAGTCAGATTTACCCCTAAAGGCCATGTCTGAAAAGAAGAATTAAATTATTAGGGGTAGGCGTAAATCAGCGTCTTGCTTCAGCCTATTCCTTTTGGGCATTGTGGTATTGTTGTTTTTTCTTCTATTGCTGAATATTTTATAACCCAACTATAACCCAACTGCACAAATAAAGAAAATGATGATGATGATAATGAATTAAAGCTGTGTGTCGGGGCAGAGACAGCCTTTGGTAAGATAACTGTAGCCCGCACCTTGATCCAGTCGTAGCTTGAAGTGGGGAAGCCGTGGAGCAGGATGACCACGTCTGAACTCCCCAAAGCACCATAGGAATCTGAAAGGAACTCAAATAGATCACTAAACTTTAACTGATTGAACATTAAGGCAATTTATATGCCACGCACACAGTAAGAGGTTTGTCAGCCGGTTTTCATGATTCATGTGCAAACTGGAAACACTTTATGTCATGTCTATAAAGAGGACCATGCCAAGTTAGTTTAAACCAAAATTCAAAATACAATAGGCAGGCGATTCCCAAAACTAGCTCTGGGAAGCTGAAAGAGCCAGAATAAAGGCTGTTAGTTACCTCTGTAGAAGACCTTGTGCCCTCTGAAGTGGAAATGCTCCCCGGCCGCGTGCCACTTGTTGAGGGCTGGGGAGGGCTGCGGCGGAGGGATGTGCAGGTAAACGGCCACCAGGGGGATACAGAGCAGCCCCACCTGAAGCCACCACTCCTTCATGCTCAGCTCAGCCGTGGGGAACACACATTCTGACTTCTACGCAAGAGAAGAGGCAAGCAACACACATGACAAAACAGAAATATACACACACTGGAAAGTTTGATCACAGCTCTGACCAATAAACTATGGCAAAGTAAATACCCTAGGAGGCTTAGGGCTGGGTATTGCAAACAACTTCACAATACGATATGGATCACGATTAGGGGTGTGCTCAAAATAGCTATAGCTGGATACGTATTGATATAATTAAAAAAGATACAGTATCGATATCGTGGCTCTTAGTATCGTTCTTCCCCCAGGTGTTAGACGGCAGCAAGACTGGGGGAAAAAAACATGCAAAAATGTAAAAGATTTTCTATAGTGAACCTTGAAATCAGTTCCACTGTGTCCGAACAATTATTCTGAACACTGTATGTTGCAAACATTTAACCAAAATGTACTTAATGTTCTTTATTCTTCTATCAAGGTACGTATCGTATCCACGTGACCCGTGTATCATATCACTAGGTTCTCAAAAGTACACAGTCCTAATCCCAATACAAGTGTACAATACCATACATATTTTAAAGAAACAGAGAAAAATGATCTTGTGGGTGCAGCAAATAGAACTTTTATCATGCTGAATATGCTCAGCAAGTTAAACCAGCTATTGCAGTAGTTAGTGTGTGTTGTGGCACGTTCAAGTACTCCGTGACAATATATTGTCCATAATATGATATAGTCAGCACATCCCTATAGACCTTTCTCAGTCATGTGACTTGGAATGGAACTCCGGCCTGTTGGTTTGAGGGACCCCAAAAGTCACTGAAACGCTTGTATGGCTTTTAGACAAATTTGTTTGGACATATGTTTGGACACTGCATTTGCTGCTTGGTTCACTGTTTTGATTACTGTGTAGTCCTCTCTGACTCTTGTTGTGAGGGTGGGCTATACAAAAGAAGAAGTTTATTTAGAGCACAATTCTTACATAAGGCACAGATTAGATAGACCCTCATCAGCTGGAGGCAGGAAGTGAACAAGAGAAATAAGATTAAACTAAAATTAGCAATGATAAGTTGCTACAATTTAAAAAATGTGGTCCTGATGTGGCTTAAGGTGCAAGAACAAGAGGAATGACATTTGAGACTTTAAAATAAGGTTTTATCTGATATTTTCAACAACAGTTAGACATTTTGTTGATCGTTACTATGACAACAGCTACAAAAGAGATCTAGCTTCCTGACTCAAATGTTTGCAAAAGATTGAAAGGGTCTATATAAAATTACAAGAATGCAGATAAAATCAATAAATCATAAATATAATAATAAAGTAACCAGGCTTCGTTAAAAGCGAAAAGTGCAAACAAAATGCTTTCCGTTTCATATGCAGCTAAAAAGACATGTATACGTTTCATGCATTATTTCCAATATTATTTCACGTCTATCTGAGTCAGATGGAAGACTTTATTTTGCGGTGCACTGTGGCTTCTTCATGTTCAGATATCGCATCGTCTAATATTGCTAAATGGCCTTTTTTTTATTGCAGCATGTATTTTTGCAGCCCTACATCAGTACATGTCGAGACGTCTGTTCCCCCGACCATTGACAACACAAACACACCAACTTTGTGTCTGCATTGGCAAGTCGCACACACTGGCACTGCAGATCAATGCGAGAACAACAAGGCGTCTCGCTGTCGCTCATGAATCTATCGAACCGAATGCCCTTCGCCTCTTCTGTCAAGTCTGTAAAGTAAACACGCTCCACTTACAGCTGTCCTGGGACCTGTCAGCCGACGATCTGAGGACCTTTGTCACTCGTGTGTGATGCAGAAACACATGCGGAAACGACCCATGGACTTTCACAGAGCGAAACAGGAGGTCTCACTCTGCCATGTTTCCGTTTTCACAAAGATTTGTTTCGTTTTTGAGAAAAAATAACTTATTTTTTTCAAATGTCTCTTTATGTTTATGAGAGGCTTTCTATATTACTATGTCTATATCATATTATTTTTCTTGCACATCATTTTAGGTGTTTTGCATTTGTAGGAGAACCTTCGGAAAACGTACCTGTTTCCAAAAGAGTTTTGTAAAATGTAATTTTTAAATTTGATAATAAAACTTTTTACGGGATATTTTTCCACATGCGTGCGTACGGGATAGATTGTATGTAGTTTTGAAGATAACACCCTTGTACTTATGTTTCTGTGCGCCCCGAAACAAATTTTACTCGTGAAATGGTCCTGTTTGTCAGCTTTGTCCGTTGTGGGCGTTCTTACCAATACACGATCATCAGATGCTTTCAAAGGAGCGTGCTGCCCTCGTGTGGTATGGGTGTGCAACTGCAAAGCGATACAAGTTTTACAGAGGAAAAATGCTTTCTCTGACTGTGGGTGTTTATTTATTTTGTATAACACCAATAATGTATAGTAATGAATAATATTTGTCAAAAAGAAAGTCATTTTTGTTCTCCTTCAGTGGTCAATAATAACGGGGGCATTGTTTGAGGTAAGATTGGGTTAACAAAGGAGCTTTTGTGTCTGTAACGGTAGATCCTGCCAGAGACCACAAAAACAGTTCTGCCAAAATGTGAAAGGACAAACCTAGGTAAGAAAATAATAGCATGTCAGTAGTAAGGAAACTTTCTGAAGGTTTGTGCTGTACTATTTAATTCCTATTGCACAATGCTTGATTTTTCACACAAAGTATCACACCTGAAAAAGTGTTCCATGATTTACAATCTCTCAAATACAGTATATTTCAGCATGCAGCAGATGCAGGGTGATCATATAAACAAAGCATCAGTAGTTCAAATTCTGCTCCCCTGGATAGAACGCAGATTTCATTGTGTCCTTTTAAGAACAACCCTACTTTTCGTATTTCTTACTCACTTGAGTAAGTATGCAACAATTTACTGCAAAAACTGAGGATTGTAAATGACTGGATCTAAGAATAAGAATTTACTAAAGAATTTACTTCAATTTGAGTCATTCTGAATTGTCAAGTAGAAATTCTCAAATGCTAAAAGAGAAAGATGTTTTTCTTGAGTACTTTTCACACATGCAGTGAGTTTCAGAGCAAGTTAAGTGCAAGTTAAGTGCAATATATACAGTATATAAATATATATTTTAGGTCAATTTGATATAATCCTAGATGAAGGGCCCGGGACAGGGTCAATACAGTTCTATGGGAGAGACAGTTGAAGGAAATCTCAAAAGAGAAAATCCACAAATGTGAAACCTGGTCATTATTTGGCATAATTTGACCTACAAGTCGTCTTTATCAAATCACAGCTGCATTTATCGCATGGGCGTCGTACATTGACAAGTAACAAAACATATTTGATAAAATGCCATGTGAATTTGATGAAAGGGAATGATAAAGCTACATCCGATTTGAAAACTGACACATGTAAAATGACTCTTATTGATTAAAAACACATGTTTTGATAAAAGTTTTCTTTTATCAATTTACAAATGGTTTTATCAAGTCACACAGCTGTTTTATCAGTTCAAGTCAGTTTTATCAAATCACAGCAGCGTTAATCAAATCGCTCCGAGACTATTTTTGTTACTTCTGGTTTCATTATCAGAATATAAGTGACAAGTCATACATATTGAGAAAACATGATGGGTGGATAATACCTCATGGTGTGTGTGTGACACACTTCATGATGGCATCAATACTGTATCAGAGTTTACATACTAACTATAGGCGCCATCTGGTGGTGAAAAGGCATTACAGCAAAATCTGAACTCCACAGGCTAATCTGGTTTATTTTCGTTCAGATATGTGAACCAAATCCTCATGAGTGAGTTTATTTAACCATCTGATAATAAAGGGGTTACATGAAGTGAGGGGGTAAGTCCAGTCAGGATTATTATGAGAGCAGATGAATGAGAGCCTAAATAAAGTAAAAAAATATTTAGTGATCTGAAAATGAAGTCACAGATCAAGATACAATATCAAGCCATACTTGTGACAGTAATGGAGCACATATACATGATAAAAAGAATCAGATGAATCAGCTCCCAATGAACTGGCGCCCCCTGCTGCTTGCTGCTGCTCATTGCGAGTGACACAATGAGACAAATTGACACCGTGTTGAAGTGCTGTTAACGCAGTGACACAGCTCCGCTGAGGTATTGCTTTGTGCGCTTGATACCAGTGTCAGTACCTCGGCTCATTTAGCCAGTCACTACTTTATCATGTTGTGATCATTTTAAGTGTAAGACCTATTCCACTGGCAGATACTGTCATTTAATATTATCTGCCAAACAAAATTTGTTTGTTGTTAATATCCAGGTGAAAGTTTAAATGTTAAAATTGAAAGAAAAAAAAAGAAAAACGGTAAATAATTTTGCCTGCAATATGCTTCTCCCCTTGACATGAAAAGCATGGTTCTAAACCTGGGGGTCGTGAGCAAATTTCAGAGGGCCCCCAGATCATACTTTGATTAGGAAACTACATAGAACCTAGTTTGGTTAGGCCTAGTTTCTATGTAGTCTGAGTTGAGAATGTGCCCAGTGAATGTCACAAACACCGTCGTTATACTGTGGGTTGCAACTAAAAACAACTGAGCTGCTCACATTCAACCGGAAAAGAAAAAATACATTTCACTGAAAGTGTAAAACCAGGAAAAAGACGCTTTTAGCCAAATCCAAAATAGAATCATGTTGTACGCACTTCAAGATAAACTTTCGACTGGTTGTGCATCTCTCAGGAGGTCGGCGTTAAAAATAACAACATGGCCCTGCTGTTAGGCTAAATACATTTTTTATTTTTAAAAACCATACACATTACTCGACAAGTTTCAAATGTAAATCCAATCACAATATCAATTTAAAATGCTCAAGATAAACAGACATGAAGAACCTTTATTTCCAAATGTTAAAAGATAAAAAAAAAATAATGATAAAACCGATGAAAAAAAAAAACACACAAAAAAATCATTCCCGTTTACAGGAAGAAGCTACAGAACATACCCCTCCCACATGGGTTTCTTTACGCTTTTTAAATGCATCCCATTTGTTGAAGTGTCAGCGCCAGTTGACATTGCCCCTTCTTCCTGTTCCCTTTCCCGAGCGCAGAGGTGGTCAACATTTTGAAACTTCTTTAATTAAATGTATTGTGTTACCTCGTCCCACTTTGTTTTACAAATAAATAAGAAAAAATATTGATGGGGAAAGATGGCACAATGCATTTCATTAAAGTTAATCTATATATTTTTGGGCTGCCCTAACTTATATTGACAAAGGTGAAATAATGAATTAAAATATATGATCTCGATTTGAGTAGTTTTGAGAAGCACTGCATCTTGTTCTATTGGCAATTTGGAGAGATTGTCAAACTGTGATTGTGCTTTTCTGTGTTCTTTCCCCTCACACTCGTCTGATTGGTCGTCCTCTGAGTGACAGGTAGATTTAACCAATCATAGTGACTCTCAGAGGAAGCAGATAGCTCTAGTTCTATAGATGTAAATTAGCATTTTTGCTATAATCTGGCACATTTAAAAATTGTATATTCAGATTGTTCAGTAATGTGCGCTGTCCCGATCAAAAAAGTTGTCTTTCAGGGCAAAACAAAGGCAGGTAAAGCTGAAGACGCACTACGTGATTTTTTCAGTCTAGGTCCACGTTGCACAAGTGAATTTAGCCTGACAATCATGAGAAAGACTACCAGAGAAGCCATGTTGGTGCATTATGTGCATCTTTGTCCTTCCTGCTTCGTTTCCCTCTTTTGGGAAGAAAAAAACTGCCAATGTTTATGAAAATGACAAACACGTGTGTGTCCAGATTGGTCCACAGTGTCATGTGATCATAGGGCTGGACGATATGGAAAAGTTTTTGGTCATATTGATCAATGTCAATTTTCGATTCAATTAAGAAAATGCTATATTAAAATCACATGAACTAGCTTTAGTGTTAGAATTAATGACAATAAATGATATACCTTTTACATAACCTTAGCTTAAAATGTGCATTGTGGAACTTCTCATGCGAAAAAGGCTGTATGGGTCGTTAGCATGGCAACCCTAACCGCTCTGATGGGAAGTAAAGGTCCCATCAGAGCGGCCTTTATGTCATTAGAAAGGTAAAATATAAACTAATATAAAGTTTTTATTGCATAAAAGGTTCCACAGTGCACCTCAAAAACAAATGTTCTCCACTCCAGGGACATTTAATGGATACAAATCTTTCATTGTCCTCCTTCAAACTTAAAACCAGACTAAACCTGACCATAAAAAAACCCTTTGACGATTTTTGAGATTGAGATTTGGATAATTTTCTGTTAATTGCCCAGCCCTATACGATCACTGCCAGCGCTAACCGGGCGCAACATGGCTCCGTGATGCTCCTGAGCTCGTTTATAGCTCTCTCAAAAGGAAATGAAGAAGTGGGATCCATTTCCAGGGGGATTTAATCTGAAAAAAATGTAAACGATGAAATGAGTGCGAGAGAGAAGAAGGAGTAAGTCTAAAGTTTGTTTATGGTTAAGCTCTGGTTCTCGTGGCTTTCTAGTGATATCATTTAGAGCCGTTTGAGGCTGTGGATATCGTTTTGTCGTTTGTGCTGCTGTTATGACGGAGAAATGAAACAGCAGCTCCATTACGCCATCTGTGTTCACCCCGTCATCGGCCCGCCGATTTCCACGTGTCGAATTTGAGTGGTTAAAATATCCCGCGCCTCTTTTGCGCGTCCAAAATCAGCTTTATTCACTGCGACTGGGATCTGGTCGTGTCGAATTGTTAGAGCAACTTACGACCCGGGAATACTTGGCGTGACTAAAAATGATAGCAAAATCAAGCACAGGGATTTGCGTAGTGTGTCGTCATCTTAACGTGTGCATAAATTGTGAAATACAATCTAGGTCGTAAGAAAATAGTGATATAATCTGATTTTGTCCGAAAACAACGTAGTGATACCTTAGTGAATCATTTAAAAGACATTAAAAACTACTCAAATCAAGAATATTGTAAATTTAAAGGCCCTATACCTCATTTGAATGAAAGAGGGAGCGATCATTCCTACATTTCCTAGCAAATTTCTAACATTCTTCACAGGGATCGAGTTTATCAGCAAATTTCACAACTTGCAGGGTCGCCGTCACAGAAACTCCAGCAAACATGATCCTGCAAGTTTATGAAATTGATACAAAGGCTTGATAATGAGATACACACAGTCAGTCAGACATAGGGCCTTTAAGTCAATTCCGCAGTG
This sequence comes from Lesueurigobius sanzi, assembly GCA_900303255.1. NCBI lineage: Eukaryota > Metazoa > Chordata > Actinopteri > Gobiiformes > Gobiidae > Lesueurigobius > Lesueurigobius sanzi. The sequence goes on along the minus strand of OMNZ01055508.1, from coordinate 28,568 downwards.
CCTTGATGTCCCGTGAAGCCGACAAGCTCCAGCCCAAAAACAGTGAAGTGAGACAAAAACTCATACTAATAAAGAGGCCAGTTCTCGTTCACACCGTTCGCACCCTGAGATGAGATTTTTCAGAATAAATATATATACTTTTTAGTTGCCAAAAACCCTCCCTCCCGTTAGTTTGTCAAATCCTCCTCAAAAATTGTGTTGAAGTCGGCGGAAAGCGTTTCTCAGTAAATCGTCATAAAAATACAAAGGTACTGTTTCGTATCAAAATGCATTCCTCCGGTAGTAGGAACGCAGTAGGAAATAAAGTACCCTGTGCAGAGAGAGATACCAGTGTTTTGCCTAAGCTTTATTATCTGGAAGGAAAAAAAAAAAGAAAAAGCATGTCCAATTTTCCAGTACAACAGGCGTCAAAAATGTCTTTTACAAAGAACTGAAATGCAAGGTTTTTACGTTTTGTCTTCTTGATCAAGAAGTCGTATGAAACGGACGAAGGGAAGAAAAACCACACGCCTACCCATTTTTGCTAACCGGAACATAAAGAAGTCAACCTAGCGAAGAGACGGTTTCGTTCTTGCCTAAAAATGTTTGAAAGCAATACACTCTTTTTTTAGAACAACTCCACAGACATCTTAATTGGTTCCCTTTGAAATGCAACACGTTTTGTATTTTTGCCTGAGTAAACTAATGTCACAGCATGCATTGGCAGGGGCTAGTAGTATTCTGCTGGGAGAAGGAAAAGTAATAAATATCACAAATTGCACCAATTAAAGTAAAGTCAAACCTGGGAGTATATTCAACAAGCATTTGCGGAAATCTACCTGCAGGAAGGCGTCGGTAAGAGGCCGTTTGTTTGGGCTATGTAAACTGTACGGCACAAATTGTTTTGGGAAATTTGAATGGTAGCCAAGGCACATTTATGTTTTTGTGAATTAAAACGGGAAAAAAAGACGTATTTAGGGTTCCCACTCTATACTTGGCCATTTACCTTGTGTCTCTCTATTTGTGGAGTGGATTTGTGGAACAGATTGAGTGATGAGTTGAAGAGTGCAAACATTAATGTATTCAAAAAAATGTATAAAAATCTTATTTTCTGTAGTTATGAGGAAGAGGTGCGGTCTAGCGTGTGAACTGTATTAACATTTTCACGCGTATACAAGCAAGATGTTGTTTTGTGCCATTATAGGCTAAATATAATATATAATATAAGCAAATAACATGTAAATCAAGAAGTTACAAAGTATGTAAGTTACAAAGTATGTATTTACGGTGATAGGTAGGTTTCTATAAGTCTTGACTTCAACCTACTCCTTTTCGAATAATATCTTCTGTTCATTTTAGTGAACCATCATGTGTTTCAATCAATTTTTGGGACAAAAATTACGTAACAACTACGTATTTTTGCGTTTTGAGTCTATGAGCCATCTAGGGAACATGGGAAAACAGGGGAGGGGGGGGTTTGGGTGTCCTCCCCTGGGAAAATTTTGACATTTCTTTAAAAATAGTAATTCCTACGTCCTTCTGGCGCATTCGAGAGCAGCTTGTAGCTTAATCATGTGCTACCCTCACACATGGCCCTGTATTATATCTACTCTATATAATTCAATGTTTAAATTGAAGGAGAGCACCGTAAGGAAGACTGAGAACAACCAATTTCAAGTCATATAAAGATTTGGAATTTTACATTTAATTTAAAGATGTAAAGTGAGCTCGTCTTCAGTCGGGGTGAGCAAAGTACATTTACTTATTCTGTGTAGGTTCTCCGTCGTACAGGAGTTGTCCATTGTAGGCAAAGATTCGTCAGTCTTCATCTGTCCTCTGTAGTTGAAGTGTAGGATGTTTCGATCTTAGTTCAAAGATCATCATCAGCCTAATGGCTAATCTGGACTCAGATCGAAATGTCCTACAGCTCAACTACAGGAGTACAGATGAAGACTGAAGAATCTTTGCCTACATTTAATTATTTTTACTCATTTTCCACGGCTAGAAAATAGGCAGGTGATTTGACATGTTTTCCAGGTAGAGTGGGAACCCTGCGCATTGACTAAAATGTTGAGAATACAGCGCTGGACTGGACCCAAATTTCTGATGTGCGGATGTAAAGCTGCTGACCTGAAACTTGTGGAGGTCAATTTGGTGCTTTTGTGAATTTTGGCAAAAATATTCCTAGCCTCTTTTTTGTGCATAATCGGCCGCCATCCAATATCCCAGACACTTCAGTAAAAAATGACTTCTATAAAAGCGGTTCTTTCCATCGTCTGGAGGCGGTGTAAGGCCCTGGAGTCCCGTGTGAGGTAAGACTTAGGGGTGCGGAGCCGGGCCGAGGGGCAGATTTGCAGAATGCTTGCTAGATATATACAGGTCAAAGCTTTATACGTCCCTTTAATGAATGAACCTTTCAACATGTGGAAATTCTCGAACACAACGCATGAAAACAAACCCAGAACGCAGAAGGTTTTGTGCACATTGAAACTATTAAAGAATGGAAGAAGTAAATATTTATAGCAAGTTAGTGGACAGAGGTCCTAATCGTGTTTATTGTCCCGTCTCTGCTGGACCTCTTTCTATACAAGCCTTAGTGTTTATCCGTTTGGCTAGAAGGTTCTATATTTATCTACAAATATATAACAAATAAAACTTGCAGGCAAAAATAGTTAAGTTTCAATAGAAACACCCTTTTCCTGAAAATACAGCAGTATCTGAAATAATCCTCTCATTCATTTAATTCTGTCCCATTGAAGTGTACCATACATCAGGAAGCTCTTTGCCTACAAACAGAAAAAAAGTATCTACATACTTTGTAAACAGACCTGCTTTTCCAAAAACATAAATAACTCAAAATATTAACAGCCAATGACCAGAACGTTTCTGAATGAGCGAGGGCCAGAGATATAAATATACACCATTCAGATAAAAGAAGCTAAAGTTCGTTCAGAATCTTACAGACGATCTTCAAGCCGTTCAAAATGAAAATATTATAATAAAAACAGGTCACTTTCAATCAGTTTGTAGTCACCCCGTGTTACCGAGCCAAACCAAAGGGAGAGGGTGGAGTCCTGTGCAGCGGCGAGAAACAACCAAAAGTAAATAGCAAAGCATCCACAGCACGCCTACATTCCACTGAATGTCTGTCCCGTCGGCGGAGCCCAGAGAGAGGCATCAGAGTGACGTCTCCAGGCTGTGCAGGGGGCTGCTCGGGGCCGAGGGGGTGGCTGACTTGGGCGCCTCGGGGAGCAGGTGGTTACTCTCCACAGCATTATTGTTTTGGTTTGGGGAGAGCGTGGGCGGGGCCGCAGTGACCAGAGAGGGGGTGGGTGAAGGAGGGGTGGGCGTGGTGTTCCTGGGGCTGGCGGAGTTTCGTTTGGTGGGAGCATCATCCTCCGCGTCTGTGTCATCGATGAGGGGGATGTGGGGCTCCGAGTCCTCGATCCTGAACTCCGGATGAGTCATGAAGTTATGGATGGAGGAGCGCGACTCTGGCTTCTCCAGCCCCTCATAGAGGGAGATGGAGCTGCGGAATGCATTCACCACCCGGATCTGCAACACAGACAGGCCATGTCAACACATGTGTTTACCAACGAAAACTATGGGACAAGGGTCGGGAGGGTCTGAGGGCACACTCTATTAGCTCCACATCAGGTGCATTTATTAAATGATGGAGAGGAGCTCGGACACGTGCAGGTTATAACTGATCCTGGTCCCACTGCAGCACACTGATGTTAGTGACACTTTAGAGAAAACCACCAGAAACAACAGTCCATTTAACTTTGTTTTAGTACAGTCTGTGTCACAGAGTCCACCCTCAGGATTAAGGATAATTCTACATATTACAAAACTGTTAATAGTGTTTTTTTTGTTTTTTTTAAGTCTATACTACAGATCCAAATGTGGAAGACGTTGGTAAAAATAAGTTTACTAAAATACTCGCTACAAGAAAAGAACCAAATTCAATTACTTTTATTCACATTCTAGATGACAATGTATCCAATTTCTCAAATTGAAAAAAAAAGGGAATTGAGAGTATGTTGTTTGTACTATTTAGAGATCTCCCTAATGCACCATATTTATTATTATTGTACATGCTCAAACGAGAGTGAGAGACAGAGAAAGGGACAGGGAGAGAGACAGAAAGACGTGGTGGTCAGTCGTAGCTAATGTTTGCGGAGTAAGAACAAAAACTGCGGCAGCCAAGCAAATGTCTACAAGCTGTGTACAGGTCCAAGAACAGCAGCACAAGAGAGAAAAGTCACAAACGAGACTCAGGACTGTCAGCCCATGCAGAGCGCAGCACTACCTTGGCTTTCAATGGTAGTACACTTTGAGTATAGCCCATGACACATTTCACAGAATCTAAGGGAGAATATGGGGCGTCAGTGGCAGAGATTTCTTGGGACATTTTAATTTAATTTTTTTTAAACAAGGGACACAAACTGCAAACAGACATTTCACATCACATAGGAGCACGGAAATCCTGAGAAAAGAATGAAAACGTTAGTGAGTAGGGATCAGCTATCGGGTCCTTGCTGTTTTCTTACAGTGGGGAAAGCAGCAGTTTAAGAGTTTGTATTTTAGGCCAGACATTTACAAAGTACACGTTGTCACTGTTGGGTGTCTCTCGCAGCGCCTGAAAAAGAGAAGCAATGATTGTCAATAGGTAGGCTCTTATAGAAGTTTATAAAAGGGTGACATGGCTAGCTTTCATGATACGCAAGCCTGGTGTGAAGAAAGTAGTAAGTAAAGTCAATTTCCGTCACCGTAATTAAATTATAATCCACTTTACCATGGCTTAAAAAACGAGTGCTCATTTCGTCGACTAAAATATTTTGGCATAATTTTAGCGGAAGTAATATTTGTGCTGACTAAAATTGAACTGAAATTTAATTTAAAGTAGTTAATGAGACTAGACTCGATTGGGGACCAAAAATGCAACTTCTTTGCTCTCCTACGGAAGCATAGGGGGTTCAAACACATTTTATTTTTCCGCTGGTAACACTTTCGTACAAGTTAATTTCAGGCTAAGATGTTTTCCAACCTTTAGTACCAAGAGAGGAGGGGCTTAGAGGTTAACTCCTCCTTCTGGTTTGCTCTTAAGAGACCCACGGACGTGGTTAAGTCTTTATTCGCTGAGGACGATCTTTGGACTAAGATCAAAACGTCCAACACTTCAACTACAGAGTACAGATGAAGACTGAAGAATCTCGGCCTTCGAAGATAATTTCATGTTCGTACAAGATAACTGCATATCACGTTATTTCATGATACAAAATTATCTTGTTCGTACAAGATGAGTAATTTTCGTGTTATTATATGAAAATCCATGTTTACCATTTCACTTGCTATTAGCGCGGAGCAGACACCGCCAGAGGGGACTGACTGTCCGTGCATCTGTGTTAAGTATTATTTTGTCACCCCTCGCTGTCGGACACTCAGACCTCTGCTGCAAGTGAAATGGTAAACGTGGATTTAACATGAAAATGACTTATCTTGTACGAACAATTTGTTATCATGAAATAACGTGATAATGACATGCAATTATCTTGTACGAACGTGAAATGATCTTGTACGAACGTAATACCAGTGGAAAAATAAAATGAGCGTTTGAACCCTCTACGCTTCCGTACATTTCTCAGTTGAGCTAAGGCTTTAAAATGTTTTCTCCCCCCTCACCAGTAGGGGTGCTGCATTGGGAATTAGCCAAAGACAGAACAAGAAATGCCGCTCCATCGAAATTGAAGAATGCCCTGAGCTATCCGAGCCTGTTACACCAAATATTGTATTGTATGTACTCCGAGCTAGCTTAAACTTCCCGGACTTCAAACGTTTTTTCCCTCCATTCAAACAAATGGTGAATCCAGTCCCTGTATAAAAGTATGCCTGTGATTTATCTATCATTAATATAGAAGAGGTTGTCTAGCGGGCATTGGACGTGTATACGACCCTCAAATAAGCAGAAAATTTAACCAGAATGACTTCTGAAAAGAACGAATTCTGAAAGTATACTGGGGTAGCCGTCTTGCTAACTGTCCATGTCCGGAGTGGGATTTAAGTACAGTTTGGATTTCTGCTTTGGATTATCTTCTACAAAATATATCCAACATAACTCTAGGCTCAGCAGCTGAAGAACAAGCGCAGCTCGTACAGTGTTGTTTAACTTTGGGAAAGTTGACGGACACGAGCCGGGGCGGACTGCCTGTGCTTTGCTCCAAATGCAGAGATTACAGACCACAGCCCAGACATCGATAAACTACTGGTGTCCGGGTCAAACAGCTGCTGAAAGGTATGGTATGGTAAATTAAGGTCTGTTTCGCTCATCAAAATAAAAAGTAAAGATTTTACTGCTGGTTTTGGTCCATTTAGCCAGAGCTAAGCCTTCAGACTTATACAGTTGTGGCCAAAAGTTTACATACTCTGGCAGAATGTTAGGGTATGTAAACTTATGCATTTCATAGAGTTTCATAGAATAGAAACTAGCCAAATGTCCCTGATCAAAAGTTTACATATTGTGCATCTTGAAACAAACATCCATTTTGTCAGAGAGTCCAATTTTATCAGAGAGTGCTGTATTTCAGCTGAAGTGAGTTTTTCTTTGCTCCTGAACAGTTTTCCTGGCAGTTGTTGAAGGTCATGTAAACGTTAGATCAGGGGCATTTGAGTAGTTTCTTTTTCATTATGATTTCAAAAGAGTAAATTTAGTTCTTTGACAATAAATGGCTTACACAACCACTAACCATGAGTGGAAACAAATATTTTTGTGTTATCATTCATATTCTTGATTCATTCATATATAGAAAGATGGCTAAAAGATTAAAAATGGAACTTTTGGCCACAACTGTGTGTAGACATCAGAAAAACGAACCAACTACAGTATATCTTCTCCAACTGACAACGCATGAATCATTTGACCCGGTATCGATCACCGTGTAGGCCGTTTGTTTTGATTTGGACCGTCACATGACCTCACGACTCCGGGCACTTCCTGGTTTTGTTCCGCTCTGGTACGGCTACATTCACAAATCAAATGATTCGAATCAAGAGTTCGTTGGATTCGCTTCTTGGCCCAGATCAGAGCTAGCACGCTCATTCACATCGCCTCAGTCGAAGAGAAGAGAGTGAAGGCACCATAAAACTATGACTGAAATGTCCAGATATCTTCGTCGACTCATAAAAACTAAATCAAAATGAAAAGGGAATAAAAACATTTAATTTCACTGCCAAGGGAACAGGTCTGAGCTTTGTTCATGTGGGAGAAGCTCAATGAAACAGAACAGAAATTGTTTGTCCACATTTAGTCAAAGTTGAAATGGTCAAAGCGGTTTCTGAAGAAGGAAAAGAGAATACATTATTCACCATTAATCCAACAGACATCCACTGACATATTCAGGACTACCAGTTTGCAAGTTTTCGTTTTTTAGCCGTGAACATGGGCGTATACTCAAAACATTTACCCAGCGAGGAGCTATTATAGAGAGCGGCCACAAAGACACCCATGGGTGCTACACGGGCACAGGGCAGGCTGCAGACAAAACCTGGCCAATCCAAAAGTACACAGTTTTTAGGGGAGGGGCAAATATCGAAATACATAAAACACATCACCTTGCATATCATTGTGAACAATACAACATTTCGATTTCAAGACTAAAGCGGAAGCGAAACGGCAAACAGGATGACACAGACATCTGGAAGCGACCTGGTCACATTGATATAGATATATACACAGCGGTTTTCAAAGCGTTGTGATGATGCGACACTTTTTTGGGTGTTTTTCAGATAAAAATATGGGGACATTAGAATGAGAGAGTCAACGTTAGGAGCAGGGCTTGACATTCACTGTGTTGCTCATTGGCCACTCTTTTCCAAGAGTCGGTCGCCAATTAGAAATGAGAAAAGTCGCAATATTTCATTTCTGGCTATGAACTTGATTGATTTGGGAATTTAAGATTTTCAAATATCAATCCAGTATTTATGACAATGGGAAACTCCAAGATGATGGAGAGCCTACACAAATATACTTTAATGAAAGTGCATATGAGCCATTAGACAAAAACTTTACCAAAATATAACTAACGCAATTCTACTTAAGATTTTGTGAAAATTGTTACCTATATTCCATGGTTAGACATTTGCTTTGTTTATTTTTTCACTTCCTTATTGCATATGGGCACAGGAAGTGAAGGTAAACGATCCATAACTGTTGCTGTGCCAAACATTTTATACCAATGAGGGATGAGCGAATCTATCATTAACTTGAAATAACCTTTTTCAACCAACATTTTGTACTTAAATGGTCACTTCACTAATGTAAAACTATGATTAATATGGACCACAGATATTATGCATCAAACTAAGTCATAATTACAAAAGGATTAAATGCACTTTAAGTGGAGGGCATTTTACACTAGAAGTTTTTCATTGTGAACCAAATTTGGCAAAGCTTACACTTATCTAGTTACTTCTATAAATGGGTTTGATTGTGCATTCCAGACTAACTGGTGAATTGCTTCCAACTGGGAAAAATGGCTTGAAACACCACTCAGGCTGTGGTCCGAATTCAGATACGAGCTGATGATAATAGTTAGGTTAGATCCTCCTGCCGGGTGATTCTGACCATAAGCCTGGCTCAAGATATGGAGATGGGTAGGGGACCCATCTCCATATCTCCTGACAGATTGCCCCAGCGGCATCGAAAGATCGAGAGACGAATTTCTCCATTGTGAGATCAATAAAGAACTAGTGAGAAGGGAAGCAAAATTATAAAACTTTAATTCAACCACCATCAGTGATGAAACCTTTGCTTTGGTCACAGCCTTCAATATAACGTTATTTAGAATGTGTGTGGTGTGAAGAAACGTTCTTATAACGTTAGCATCTTATTAGCTAGCTGTTCTAGCATTAGCTGTGTTGTTTATGTACGAGGTTACTCAAGTTGTTTGGTCCAGTGGGAAAAAACGTTTTGAAGACTTTTCACTAGAGGTGCACCGATCATGATTTTTTTTGGCCGATCATAAAAATGTTGTGCGGCCGATACCGATCACAATTTTTTTTAAATTTTTTTATGTAAAGCACTTTGGTCTGCCAAGGTGCTCTAGAAATAAAGTTTGATTTTTTATTTTATTTTCACACAGCCCATCAGGGTGTTTTCACATCTTAAATAAACATGTTGCAAGCCCACAATGACCCTGAAGGACGTCAGCACCTCCTAGTGGGTTATGTAGTAATAACATTCAAATCACATCACAATGCGGGCTGCTTTTTTGATCGGGTCATATTACCAATTCTGATCCAATCACCGATTGATCAGTGCACCAACATTCAAAAAGATAATGTTTGGTTTTGAGTTCTGAAAGGCACTATACCTGATTTTATTGTATATTTTTTAAATTACAAATAATGGAAGAAGGAGCAAGTAAAATAAATTGATAGATGGTCAAAACACTTTCCCAACTCTTTTCGACAATCCTGTATCTTCATAGAGATGAGTTTATAAGCACATTTCACAATTGGCGGGGTCACTTTTTAGGGTCAAAGTATCCTGCAGACTCATGGATTTGGCAATAAATGCTTTATATTTACACTGCCCTACTAAAAA
>OMNZ01055508.1:5517-18965 GCA_900303255.1 Lesueurigobius sanzi | reverse complement strand
TGCTTTTTTTTTGACGATTAAAGCTCACCTCGCGATTATCGTAATTGACCTTTTTCAATATCTAGATTCGATTAAAATTCGATCAATTGCCCAGGCCTAACTCAGAGTATGAATGAAAGGCCCAAGGGGTACACCAGACAAAAAAGGTTGGGAACCACTGGGGTAGACGACATTAGGAAAAAAATAATAATAATCTGTCTGAACATGTGCACCTTTTTTACTATCGTTAGTAAGTTTTAATCTGTGTTTTTATGTGTCATTGTATTGTGTTTTATGCTGCTGGACACCTGAATTTCTCCCTTGGGGGATTAATAAAGTATTTATCTATCTATATATCTATCTATCGATCTATCTATCTATCTATCTATCTATCTATCTAGGAGGTGAGTACCTGCGAGTGTACAGGCACTATACCTGATTTTATTGTATATTTGTTAAATTACAAATAATGGAAGAAGGAGCAAGTAAAATAAATTGATAGATGGTCAAAACACTTTCCCAACTCTTTTCGACAATCCTGTATCTTCATAGAGAGGAGTTTATAAGCACATTTCACAATTGGCGGGGTCACTTTTTAGGGTCATAGTAACAGAAATGCATGAAAAGTAGCCTGCAGACTCATGGATTTGGCAATAAATGCTTTATATTTAGATGCACAGTATTATCTCCACAAATGTCGGAATTTTCAATATACTAAAGGAAGAAAAAAATTATTTCCTTCAACTACTATGAAAAAATCAGGTGAAGTCCCTTTGATTAACAGTGAAAGCCATCTATTGGCGTTGGGCTTGAGGAACTACAGTAAATGTGTTACTAGCCAAATTTAAAATCTACCAGCGTTTGGTTAGTCGGCGCATGTTAATGTCAAGCCCTGTTTAGGAGAGAAAGAGCGGAAAGATGTTAGAAAATACAGGAGAGTTTTTTTTCTTGTTTTTCGATAACAGTAAACCTCATGCACAGTAGGAGAACACGCACTCACACCCCACAGTGGCAGAAGCGGAGTTGGCGGCGGTAGTGGTGGTAGTAGAAAAGGCTACATGTGAAGGGCTAGAAACATTGGTTACATCGTGCTGCTGCTGTTGGCTGGAGTTGGAGGCCTGTCGCCTTAGAGCCCCCTGAAAGGAAGTGCCACTCTGGAACGCACTCACTACATCCATCTGCAAAGAACCAGACAGTGTGACAGAGAAAGAGAGCAGGAAATAAAGGAGAGGGGGGGGGGGAATAAAGCAGGGGTCTCCAACCCTGTCCTGTCAGCTACTTTGACCTGGCAGAGAGCTACTTACAACTGTGTGGCAATGTTTCACCACATTTAAAGCTCATCAATAGACCCTTTCATTGTTTGTAAACACTTGGGGCTTAGCTGGAGGCAGAAAGCTAGATTCCTATCCATTTCCTTTGTGGCTGTTGTCATAGTACCGATAAACACATGTCTAACTGTTTCTGTAAATATCAGATAAAACCTTATTTTATCGTCTCAAATGTCGTTCCTCTGGTTCTTACACCTTAAGCAACAGCAGGACCACATTTCTTTGTTGTAGTTTTACACTTACAGTATAATCACTAGTTTTAGTTTAATCTTATTTCTCTTGCTCACTTCCTGCCTCCAGCTGATGTCACTGATGATGTAAGCAGCAAAAGGGTCTATTCCATCTTGCGAAAGGGTCTATTCCTCTTGTTCTATAAGAATAAAAAGAAAACCAACTAAAATTTCTACTTCAAGTGTTTGTAGAACTGTAGAAAGCCTCTAATGAGCTGCTTGTAAAAGTCTGGAGAGACACTGGTAGCCCCCGGGCTACTGGTTGGAGATCCCTGAATAAAGGCACCAGTGACTAGAGGTGGGTAGAATCGCCCTCAAATTAAGAGTCTGGTTACGTTAAAATAACCTAATGCCACTCATCTAGAAACAAAATGTGATCTTTCATTTACACGGTTTACTCAAATATAATTCCTTTAAATAGGGCCCGACCAATATGGATTTTTGGACTCTGAAGGGGTTGGAATGGCCGATAGCAGATATGATTACTGATTTGTTGTAAATATAATTTATTTAAACCTCCCAAACAGCATATAGTTAAATATCTATTACTATAGCAAGGTTTAAATCATAGAAATACATTTCTATGATCAAAATCAATTTAGAAAACTCTTTGTTAGAGGCTAATTTATTTACAATAGTTTTGAATCATTGCATTAAATCCAGTTGCTCATGACTCTGAGCATTTGAGCTTTTTTGGTCAGTTTTGTCACTCAATCTGATCAAACTTGTCATTGTTGCATTCAAGTGTACCACAATACAAGGTAGTTAACAAAATATTGCACTACCATTGTAAACACAATTACTCACCCAGAAAACCCAGTTTTCTAATTTTATACTTAACATTATTTAGATTCTTTTCTTTTAGAGGGATTTTTTTATCTAATTTCTGCCTGATTTATTGAGTTTTAAATCCCAAACACGAAAGTGAATTTTTTTTTTTTTTTTTACAGATATTTTCACTAATAACTAGCTTAAACAAAAAACTTACAAAATCTTTTTAACTAGTAGCATCAACATACAGGGTTCATACAGGTAGCAGCAAGTCGAATTGAATGCTTTTTAATACCATTTTAATGCCAAAATACTAAATGTTTAATGCTACAAATGCCACAAATCAGAGCATATTTAATATTTATTTCCATATTCAATAGAAAATTTGATACAATGGACAACTTTTGACCAGACATACAGTATGATTTCTGCCAAAACTCCAGTCTAGATCCAATTTTTTGTATTTTTGACAAACTTATCCTGTAAAATTAGTTGAGCAATGTCATTATTTCCCAAGAAATTTTGATTTAATGCCAGTTTAAATTCTACTTAATGCTTTTTAATGACATTTAAGGCCTTATTCCTGACACAATTAATTTAATGACTTTCAATGCTTTTAAATGTCCCGTGGAAACCCGTACAAAATAAAATCACAAATTTAAACCTGGCTCTATTCATTATTAATATTTGGTTGTAATTTTTATAAAATGCCCTATTTTGTTGAAATTTGGAATACATTTTTTATCTCATCTACATCACACATTACAAATAGAAATCTCTAAAGTCAGTGACATCACCTCAAATACTGTTTCTAAGTAGAAGTAAAAACTACAAGTAAATGTAATTCATTACGACCCACCTCTGTCAGTAACCAAAGAAAAACTCACTTGGAAAGTGGAGTTGGGATCTTGGGTTCAGAAAGAAAATGCTCGGTTTAAAGGCACTGATGAATGACTTACTTTCAATTTCCTTCATATAATAACAACTATACATTCATCACATACGGGTCGAGGTGTCAGTACCTTCAAACTGATTGTGTTTTTGCAGATTGAAACCAGATCAAGGGTAAAGCATAGCGACCTGAAGCACAACAGAAAAGTTCAGCATTTCTTTGAGAGCGCCGTGAGAAAGAAAGCAGTCGGAGGGAGGGACAGAGTGTTATTTACGTATGGCTTTTGTTTCCTGTCGTTGGAAGATGATGCGGCGTCTACGAGGAGGTGTTCGCGGGGAATTCACCCGAGTTTGGATGCGTTCTGATCATAATTATTATCAGAGAAAACACTAAAACATGCCCTTCGCTGAGAGAAAAGGTTTTAATACAGGCACTGATGACGAATGCAGGAGAGTGAAAAACAATTAAAATCTTTGTACTTATTGTCTATGGCAGTGGTTTCCAAAGTGGCGGTCGGGACCAACCAGATTTTAAGTTTTGCTGCTTGATATTAGTGTTAGAACTGAACTCTTTAAAGTGGGGGTCCCGAATTGCTTGTTTGGGAATTTTGAGGGTCGCAGCCTGAAAAGTTTGGGCAACCACTGAAGCAAGGACTCCCTTGAAAAAGAGGTTCTTAATCTCAATGGGACTTTCCTGGTTAAAAAAGCTAGTTAAAAGCTAGTTAAAAGGAAAGGGAATCTTCTGTGTATAGCGTTTTCATATGTCATCCGGAGCGCTAGGCAATGTGGGTGAAGTGCCCAAGGACACAGCGGCAGTGTGCATCTGTGAGAGTCAGGATTCGAACCCCCAACCTTCCGGTCATCAGACGACCCGCTCTACCTGACACTCAACCAACATTCCTAACTTGTTTCTATGCAGAAATGTGTTTATTGGCCCTTTTGAAGAAGCAAAGCAGCACAGTCTACAACTACTGCCTACTTCCAGGTTCATGATGAGTAAAAGTACGACTGGCACTGTATGCGATAGTCTCGTTTCCTTTTGCAAATGTTAGAACCAAAACTGCATTTTTCCACAAGTTTCATGTATTTTTTGTTTTAGGCTGTGTTCCCAGTCGGATGGAAGACTTAAGTGATTTTGCAATATATTTTGGCATTTAGCAACACGAATACTGGATCACATAATATTGCAACACAATATTTTATGCCATATATTGTGCAGCTCTAGTTATACATGACCGATTATCTAAGACAATGGTTCCCAACATGGGGTCCGTGACCTCCTGGGGGGTCCCGCCAAAGGTTGTCCACAAATCAATTATATCAAGATATTATGACTTTCCTTGCATTGTAAAATTAAGCGAAAACCATTGCGAAAAAAATACATTTTATTTTAAATAGCATGAATTTGCCCCCAAGAGATCTTTGGATGTCTAAAGGAGCGCTCACACCAAAGGCTGTGTGGACGGCAAAGGCATCTGTTTTACATTCAAAAAAGATGGTAGACGCGCCTCACGTGGCGTGTCCTGCACGTCCTGAGCTGCGTGTTTGAAGCTATTCTTGGTGTTTTAAGCGTCTGACGCGCGTCTCAAGCGGCAGATGCAAAAATTGTAACTTTTGGAGAAATGCTCGGCGCGGCAACCAATTAGAGAAGCTCGCTCTAGTGACGCAATGACTCATTTCACGTACCGGGATGAATCCAGGAAGAACCAGAAAAAGAGAAAAAACAATGGAGGGGCAGCTATCGTTGCAGTTTGTGCTCGCCCTGAGCTTTATGACCAATCAACCTTATATTATAGAGACAGGAATAGGACAGACCTTATATTATGGAGAGCTTGCTTGGAGGAGGATCACAAGGGGATCGGGATCTCATTGGTCGAGCATCAAGGGCACTGGTCCCCTTTTCTCGCCTCTCCTCCCTCATCGTAACATTACCTTTACTACATTTTCATCCTGTCTAGGCTCTCAAATGAATCATACTGCCATTTTAGCGCACTGTGGGTTAAGAACTGCCCTGATATGAGGGAAATATTGTTTCGCTGTGGCTCTGGGCACAGCTATAGGGAGTGCGCTGTCTCCATGATGCAGAAATGACACCCAAAAAAAAAAAAGCAGGGACAGGCAGAGGTGGATACCTTGCAGGTAGCAGGGTACAACCACGTTGAAGAGGTGGGATCTGCTATTGTAGTTATAGACCTCATTTCCAGACTTTTGATGTGCGTCGCGAGCGCCTCAACTCTGATGATGCGTCTGACTTCAAAATAGCGTCCAAATCTGGCGCTTCAAGTGTTTTTTTCCGTCCAAAAAGCCTTTGGTCTGAACGTGCCTTAAGGGGGCCACGCAACTCTCAGGTTTGGGAATGTCTGATCGAAGACATGGAGTAACAGACTGATCAATTAGCAAAATAATAACACTGATCCACAGTCTAAGCAGGAATATTACCCATGTTTGGATTGAAGACCATCGTTTGTCGTGACATTACCTGGGTCTGGACGATGCATGGAGCAGTTTTGACAAAGAACAGAGCAGCTTTGCACATTACCTGAGTTTGGATGCGGTTGAGCCCTCTGAACCACAGGATCTGCCCGCGCCGCAGCTCTCTCTCGGCGTGGTCGATCTCGTCCATGTCGTCCAGCTCCTCCAGCTCCTCGTCGGGAATCTCCTCTTTCTGTGTGCCGTGGCCCGCCGTCTTCAGGAACTTCAGCCGACTGGTGGGGATAGTAGAGATGACCTGTAAAAGAGTACACCAGACAAGATATGGTGAGCGGCAAATGTAAAAGCCAGTGAAATATGGACAGTGGGGAAAAAGAGTACAGTATTTGACCCATTTGCATATCTCTCATTAAAAACATATTTTAAAAGGTGATATTCACATGGGTGATGTTCAGCATCTTTAAAAATACTAGGACTGGCCAATTAATCGAAATTTTAATCGAATCTCGATATTAAAAATTGTGTGGTGAGGTTTAATCGTCAAGGCAACTAGCCAATCCATCTGCAGAAAATAAAACATACTGTTCCTTAGCAAGTACGCAATTAAGTCTAGTCCAGTAGATGACGGTAAATGCTCAGTTGTTTCCAGTTACATGTCTGCAGAATCTCTACAGCTTTGTAAGTAGCTAACAGCTGATGGTGAAAAAATGACCTGCAGTTTCCCTCAAATATCGGAGCAACATGACCATTTCTTTAGGATTTCTACTCCAATGGAAAATAGTGCATGTCACATCCTACATCATGTGACACTTCTGAAGAAGGAAGCAGTTCGGCTTTCGAAACGTGAAGGTAATTGAACAACACATCGCTTACCTTATTGTCTGATATAGAAGAAACTTAAAACAGTAAAGGAAAATAGTGCACTAGCTAACGTAGCTGTTGTTGCAATCTTGCATTGTTTTTTCAAACACTTTCACTTTTGTGCGATCTCTGCACATGTTTTTTGTTTTGTCCCTGGTCATGTGAGAGCTGTGTGTCTACTGTTTGTCTACTGTGTCTACTTTGTCTACTGTGTAGGAGGGGAAGTGCCCATTTCTGCTTCTGTTAGCAGTTAGCGCAGTTTAGAAGTGATGTAGCATTACAACAGGATCAGGCCGTGCCCCGCAATCTGTATAATCACAGCTATAGTTAAGGCCATATTTATTTGTTTTTATTTTATTTTTTCTTGTTTAGACAAAAATCAAATCGTTCAATATGGGGAGAGTAACCATGGCTGGAGAAGAATATGCTCGGGGCTCCCCCCGCAGGCAGCAGTGAGAATAACATGATGAAAAAAGTAACAAGTTTCACTTTACAGGCATTGAGAGCTGTTTCACAAAACTGTCTCTGGCTTGCGGCTTGACTTCTTTCTTAAGCATAAACAAAAGAGTTAGGCCAAGTATGTTTCACAAACACTCGCTAGTCCAACTGAATGAGCCACGCTATAGGCGTAAGAGGAGCAAAGCTATGATCAAGCGCCACTCTAAGATTACGGAGAGGACACCGCCCATCTGCCAATATTGCTTTAAGACGAGGAAGGCACATTCAGGGACTGAGCGGCAAGACATCGCAGAACCAACATTTGCTGGTTTGAGGAAAGGAATGAAAGAAGCAAACGGGCAAATCTTATAACGTTGGCCTCAAAGCCCCTTTTACTGTCACAAAGCATAGAAACACTTTGATAAGACCCAGTATGACCCAGACATTAAAGTACTCCTGAGGACGTTTATCTGATTTTGTGCTTAACATAAAAGAACAAAGTAACAATAAAAAAAAAGATAGACATATTGATTAAATATGGAATGATTAATGAGCCTATCAATAAATCATAATTTTTACTCCACATTTTACGTTAACAAACATATTTCTTTCTGAAAATAGTTGCAGTGACCTAATAAAATAGCTTTAATCCTTATAGGGTTGTCAAAATAATCGATACCTCAATGCTACATCGATACTAAAGCTAGAATCAAGAAGAGATGTATAATTCCTGTGGTATCAATACTTCTCTCGTCTCACGCTCCCTCTAAAGCGGCCGCTGTGTTTTGCAGCGTGGGAGATCGCTGCAGCTTCACGCTCCAACCAGACCAGCAAAACTTTGGCAACACACACCTCCTGAAGTGTCAGTCTCAGCCCGTTTTTAGCTGACAATTAGAGGCTGAAAATTTTCCGGGAATCCCATGGGTCACGGCAGGATGGGAATTAATTTACTATTGATCCCGCGATTGGGACAGGAGAGGAAAAAAACATCTGGAATGTCCTGGAATGGAGGCGCTAAAGAAGTCTGTGTATTTCAATGGGCCACATTCTCAACTCTGTTCTGCTGCTCCTCTGTCCTACCTCTTATGATCAGTGCGTTAAAATGACCCCCTCTAATGGATGCATTCCCTGTATCTGTATTATTCCCATGCCCCTTCTCCGCTCTCATGTTCTCTCCTCGCGTTGTAAAGACAAACACCACAGCGCTGTTTGAGCCACGGACCAGGCTAAGTTCACTGACTAAATTTCCATAGTAACAGAGCCAGACTCAAGAGTGAGCCTGGTTTATGAAACCCAAATGGCAACAAAATAAGCCAGAAGCAGAGTCTACCGCGTAAGTTTGGTTTTCTTTGGTCACAGCTTTAGGGCAGATCTCACCCAATTTTAAAGTTTTGTTTCAGACTGCACAGATAGATTTCCAAACCAAACCTGTATGCTCCAACGGTGGGGTGAAGGTCAAATGCACTATGTTGCTTTTAAATGAGCAAATTTCCCTCAGGGGACATGTGCCAACTTGAATTCCTCCCAATCTTAGCCTTTTCTAAAACTGGAAAAAACTGTTCAAAGCAGCGCATCAGCAAACACATCATAAAACCCACCACTGACATATAGGTTTTGTTTGGTTTTATCATCGGGGCTAATAATATTGACCTTGGCTGTTCTTGAAATGCCACCTGCGCAGGGCGTGTTGAGTTCCATTAGTGATACATGACAGCAGCAGTGACCCGTATAATGAGCTGCAGGTAAGACGCACTCGTGACGTCAGGCTGTTTCCATCCGGATCATTTCACAGATCCAACACCACACTACACTCACAAAATGGCAGCTCAGATACACAATACGGTTTTGTACGATGCATGTAATTAAGTACATTAAGTAGTTGGAAGAAACAACAACAAAAAACAGCATAGAACATTACACATAGAAAAAAAATGATATGTAACCAGGAGAATTCAGCTTCTTCTACTCATTAAAAGTGTAACAATAATTGTAATATATACGGTATTTGAAGATTTTGAGGTCGCCATTTAACTTCCCTTGCCTAAAAGTGTTTGTGTGATCTGAAGAAGAAACTATTGCCGAGATGAACATGAGCTACGGCAGATAAATATTTTAGACTGAAGTAACGATGAGTCATTCAAGGACATCTGCAAAGAGCAAACAACGCTTTCATAAATGGACTTTGTTACGAACTACAAGCTCAAAAATGTGAACTTTACAAACCCAGCCACAAAATGAAGGACTGCCACAGCGTAGTCGGGATGAATAATCACTGGAGAACATACTGCACCAGGTAATCCTATACACTGCACTTGTCCCAGGTCTGATGCTAGGGGGCAGTGTCCCTCCACCACAGTGAACAAGCCTTTTACAGAAGGAAATGACTTGGTCTGCATCACAAAAGAGACTCTTCTTTTGCTTAACTGACAAATGATTTTAACACTTTATTTTTTCATGTAAATTTGAGGGATGAATTTGGTTTGATTAAAATGGCTTCAAAGGAGTTTGTCTGCTTAGAGATTAGGACTGATGAACGTTTACATATTTTCCATACATATTTGCAGTTGGAAAGAACAGCTGCAAAATAGCCGTCATAACGGATTGTTGAAGGTGATTCATGACATTATTATTTACAGTTTTTGTAATGCCATTTAAACTAATATAAATACATTTTTAGTTTATAAAACAAAATTAAAAAAAATATGGTTTTAGGCTTGTCCCCTCTGTGATCCATGTTAAGATAAGATAGTTCTTTATTGATCTCACAATGGAGAAATTTACTTGTTACAACAGCTCTTAGGACAGGATCACACAGGGGGGTGGCAAAAAGTCAGGAAATGTGCCATCAAGAAGAAAAAAGGTTTCCAAACAGAAGTAATAATACTAGAATAGGATAATAAATTAAATTTAAAAAGCCAATACTGATAAAATAAGTGCCTCTTAGCATCGATCAATATAAACTGCATTAGAAAAACATCTCTTTGGTACACTGGATAAAAAAAGAAAAAAAGAAAAGTTCTTTAATTAGGTATTTAGCATTGGATTGGAATTAGGGCTTGGTACCGTTAAATTATACCTGTATGGTAGAAAGCAAATGTGTCTGCCTGGTGGGTCTGAGACGGCACTAAAGAAAGGTACTTCAGTGTTTCAGCTCAAATAAATGATAAAAGGCTAAAAGAAACAGTATTTTATTGAATAAATGACCATTATTATGGAACAGAAGCCTGAAGAGCACCTGCAGTGCTAGCCTACTCACTTTACCTATCCCTCGAAGATCCAGCGAGCACCCTGCCTCCTCTCTTCTATTTCCAAATGACCATTATTGTTCTGTTTTATGGCTCTACACAACAAAACTAAAAGTCAAGCATGAGTATAAACGACCCATCACAGTCTCTTCAGGGTGATGCCTTCAGGGAGGAGACTGCGGAATCTACGAGTCAGTTCCAGTCGACTGAGGAACAGTTTCATACACAGGGCCATCGGGAAGCTGAACTCCCTCCCCTCCCTCCCTCCCCTCTTTCCCCTCCCCCGCTCCACAATCAAGGATGAGAGAAACATAATTTCGAACCATTCACATGGTTTGACAAATAAAGAATCTTGAATCTTGAAAGTCTTGCTGAGACCAGTTTTGACGAGATTAAACATATTTACTACAGTCATCTACATTATTTGGCTTCTTTCATGAGAATCTCGCTTGAATTAGGAAAATAAAACTGCCAAAAGGACAAGACCAATTTTCTCACCCCATTGGCAAATACATTTAAATAAAATGAGTAGAAATCTATCGGGACGAGTCAAAAACACCTTAGAACAACTGAAGAGCTCATTTGCAAAAACAGATAAATGCCATTGGCAAAAATCAACGTATACTCGCAATTTTCTCTTCGTGTAGCAGTGGTTTTAATAACCAGACCTATTTTATTACTTCAGAAATATTAAGCCACTTTTTATTGATCAAATGGTTTCGACTTTAGTTTTACTGGTGTCAACTTTCTTAAATGGTAACACAAATTTAAAACAAGTTTGCAAAAAAATTCAAAACGGAGATATATCTGTACGAAGAAATGAGTCAGAGGCACTCGGATACATCAAAGGTTCTTAGTTTAATTCGCCAACGCGTTTCAACTTACAGTTTTCATCAGGGCTTTGTGTGTGGAGATATATCTGCTTTTGCAAATTAACTCCTCAAATGAATCAGGTCAAATTAACTCGTCAAAATAGCTCAAATTTAAATAAATAAATTTAAAGATAAATAAGATGAATTTTGGCCCTTAAAAATGTATCAATACAAACGAAAAATCTATATAAAGTTCAAAATGCACCGAATTGGCAGAATGACTCAGTCCTTGAACAAGAAATGCCAACGCTGTGGTGTTCAGAAGCACTTTAAAAACTTGACTAAAGGGCAAGGTAGCAGGGCAGAGGTGAGCAGGTGAAGGGTCATACCTGTCCCCAGAGCAGGGAGCCAAAGCCCAGGAAGGTGCACCACAGCCACTGGTCGATGGTGAGCGAGACACAGCTGAAGGGCTTCCCTCCGAACTGCACGATGACGATCTACAGGAGCAAGGCATGGAGCAAAGGTCACAAAGGTCACAAACGTTTCATATTATGACATTTCCATAAGATAAACCACAAAGAGAGCAATAGCTAATAGCGACGAGGAGGACATTGGACACGTCGTGGAAACTCTGGGAGCAATCCAAGTCGGGTTCACGTCATTTACCTGTACAATAAAAGTGCCAAAGACGATGCTGCAGAAGATGAGGTTGTTGAAGATGCCCTCGAAGACGTTCCTCTCGCCGTGGATCTTCCGGGCGTTGATTTCGTTGAACAGCTGCATCATGACAAAAGTGTTGAAGACGATGGTGTAGTGTTCGGAAGGCGGCGCGTGGAGAGGAGCGTTCCTGCCGCTGTCGATGTCAAACAGTTTCTCTCCTGCAAAAGACGAGACAATGGCAACCTCGTTACTGGCCTTCAGGTTGCACGGTCTTCATTAGTTCGTCAGGGCCAAGACCGTAGATACAGACGGCAACTTCGGGAACTCCCATATATGGTCACGTCGGAAGCTACAGTGAGGGGGGATAAAAAAAGCACGGAAATGGCTAAACTACTCCACGACTACTTTAAATCCGTAATTCAGCGTTTGCTACAGTGTGTTCAATTGTACAGAGCGATGAAGAGGAACAAAGGGGTTCAAGTGCCGTTTTTTCCCTTCTACTGGACAATCTGCTCAATTTTTTTTTAAGTAAGACTGTGTCAAAACATTCATAAGGACCCCATTTTGACTCGACTTTATTTGTGTGTGGTAAATATGCTTTTAATCCGCCAGGAAATACCCAAAAAGAGTGAAAAATTGTGATTCCCATAACAAGCTTCCATCCCCCTCGCTAGACCACGCCTCCTTGTATTACGCATTGCAGACTGTGTATATGGTTGATTTTTGGGCACCGATACGGCTATAACAGGAGTTGGAAAGGCTGATATCTGCTGTTATATAGGCCCGCATGATTACTGATTAAATTAATTGTAAATATATATATTTTTTATCCTTCCAACAGACTACAGTCAAACATTTATTACTATAGCAAAGTCATAGAAATAAACGGTTGACTTTTGCATAACAATTTGTTATTAAAAATAGTTTTATAATGTCCAATTAAGCAGCCACTTCTTTAGATTTAGCTTTAAATCAAGTTGGTCATGGCTCCAAGACATTTTAGTCATCTCTGCCAATTTTTCAATACCAGTACTTTAAGGATACCAGTACATGAACAATACTTTTTTCATGCTATACTAAATTATTGGTCACCTAGAACTATAAAACAGAACAATAATGGTAATTTATTCCATAAAATACTTTCTTTTGATTTGTTTTATCATTTATTAAAGCAACTTTCTTTAGTGCTTTCTCAGGACCCACTGGGCATCCAAACTTGCTAAAGAAAAAATATTTAGTTTGGTACCCGCCCCTGTACCTAAAACATGGTTTTGGTATGACACTGATGCAGTTTCACGGCACCCAGGTCCACAATTTATAATATGACCAAAATTAATATTGGCCATATCAGCAAAAATTTGGCTGATAGATCGCCTTTATCTGCCAATAATATTGATACATGAGAGCAAAAGTTATGGGAGGAATTCATGTAGAGTTACACTTGCAAAAGTAAATTTAAAAAGTATCAAAAATAGCTGTGGAACAATTTATGTTTACTACAATGTTTACTATGATTAAGTTAAGTTCTGGCAATCCTAAAACAGGGTTCCCACAATTTATTTGAGGTCATTTTCCAGGTAATTTCCAGAATTTTCCATGACATTTTAAAGTCCCCTCGTCACCAGTGCGCCCCTGCTCATGTGATCGAATACTGTGTTCTATGGCTAAAACTATAGCTTTGGGTTCTGAAGAGATTCAGGTTTAGACATGTGAGCATATGTGACAGCGCATGGCCCTTCCGGGCGCAAGTCGCAGGACGAGTTTGGAGCAAAACCACAATGAAGTGATTTTTTTGAAAATTAG
>OMNZ01055506.1:15491-34058 GCA_900303255.1 Lesueurigobius sanzi | reverse complement strand
AGGAGAGAGGGAGGAAGAGAGAGAGAGGGAGAGTCAGAGAAAGAGACAGAGGGAGGGGAGTCAGAGAGAAGGAGAGAGAGGGAGAGAAAGGGAAGGAGAGTACAGAGGGTGGTTGGAGAGAAGGACAGAGAGAGGGAGGGAGGGAGAGAGAAAGGGAGGGGGGGGTAGAGAGAAGGAGAGAGAGAGGGGGAGGGGTTCAGAGAGAAGGAGAGAGTGGGGGGCAGAGAGGAGAGAGAGTCAAAGAGAAGGAGAGGTCGGGTCAGAGAGAAGGAGAGAGAGAGGGAGAGAGGGGGAGAAAGAGGGAGGGAGAGAGAGAGGGAGAGAAGGAGGAAGGAGAAGAGAGAGAAGAGAGGGAGAGAGAGAAAAGTGAAAAGAGGTGAAGAAAGAGCGTGGAAGACAGCCAGAAATAAAGAATAAAAGGAAGTGAGAAAGAATGGGAGAGAAAGAGAGCAAGAGACAGAAAGATAAAGAGAGGGAGAGACAGAGACAGAGAGAAGAAAGAGAGCCAGAGCCAGAGAGAAAGTGAGAGAGGACAGCCAGAAAGATAGAATGAAAGGAAGAGGGAGAAGAAAAATAGCAAGAGAGGATAGTAAGAGACGGAGGGATATAAAGATAGACAGACAAAAGACAGAGGGATAGATAGATATGCTGAAAAGGAGGTATGACGAGAAAGCATTAAGTAAAGAGTCAGGGAGAGAAGTAGAGTCAGACAGGGTGAGAAAGCGAGACAAAAAGAGTGACAGGGGGGACGAACAGATTGATAGAACGGATGAGATGGAGAGACGGACAGAGAGCGAGCAAAAGGAGCCACATTCAAGTGATTTTTTCTAATAAAGTCAATTATTTCCTCCTCTTGGTCTCTCCATTGATGGGGTCAAAGACTCTGAATCGGGCCATAACCTCGTCCATAGTCAAACTCGATTAGTTAGTTCCTCTGTGGATTTGCACATTCATCAATAGCACAAAGGCAACGCTGTTCGGCTCGGCTTTCACACAAAATCCAAACATTATAACGTGTATTGAGCGGGTAAAAACCTCTCGAGAAATCCTGGTATTTCAATTTCAGATACATATAACCCAATTGTATAGTTTATTTCCTGTATGTTTAGCCCTGAGTAGTTTGTGGTCACTTTACTACTTCGTGATGCATCTTGGGACCAAACGAGGGCAATTTCTTTAACCTTTCCCATATTGTCGGAGCAAACAGACTGCTCCACTTTCTCATGATTTCGGTTTCGCTCGCCTTTTAAGCCTCCATTATCTGTGACTGAACTCCTTAAAGCCCTCCGCGCGGTTAAGTGGCCCGAACCCAAACACAGGTGGGAGCTGTAACGTGGTTTTATTGACGTTTTCAGCAGGGTTTATTTGCACACGGGGAACACCTGTCTGCCAGAGACTTTACTGTCTCCGCCCTTTCACCCCTCTCTCTCTCCGTCTCCACTTCCTCAAATACTCCCTCCTTCTGTCCGTATGCATCGACATTCTATCAGATTATCACAAGATAGATAGATAGATCCGTGCAATGTAAAACTCAGAATAAAAAGGGCTAAAAGATATTCTTGTTCATCAGTCTATGTAGTATCCCATTACATTTCTTGCACTAGTAGATTTAAAGTGTATATGACAGGTTTTTGTAATAATGACTTAGTTCCTGGCTTCATGGACAATATCTATGGAGTAAGTATTAATCTTAGTTTAACTGAAGTGGAAATGTAATGAAGAAAAGTTGGGGGAAAGGTTATTTTTATTCTAATGTAAATGCCAAAGACAGACGGAAGGTTCCACAGAGTTCAGACTCATTTCTTATTGGTAGGATAAAGCTGGCACAGAAACAGTTGTGTCACTTCCTGTCTTTTGTGACGTCATTGTTTATGTTTCATAGCACTGCATCGCGTGATTGTGTGGCAAGAAACAGCGTATCTGTTGGGGGACTGATAAAAAGTTTTTTTCGAATTACCTCCGGGGCGATCGGGAGAGTAAACCTGGACGCTCCGGAGAAAGCCTAGTATAAAATTCACGGGAAAACGAAATAACTAAATAAATAAGGACACTGATCAAACAAGACATACCTGGCTTTGCAGTGGTGATCACTGCTTGGCAGGGGCATGCTGGGACATTATTTCTGCCCGGGAGTTTTATCACTTTGACCAGCCCACTATCAGAGCATTAGTGCAAGGGCGAGGGTGCTTACCTTATACATGTAAGTTTGAGATAGTAAGATCGATTCCCTGTGATGTCTCTTTCTTTATTTTCATGGGCCACACACAAGATCTGGGCCTGATGCATCTCCACGGTCAGCAGAACCAGTAATACAAATGTAGGCTCTTAGTTATACACTTTCTTTTTTACACATCGCTCATGTTTTTTCAGCACCTGCCTTTTCTAGTCCACTGCATCTCTGCAGTGACATGAAAGTGACGTTATTCATGTCTGAAACAGCCCCTGCAGGCTAATGCTGCAGTTACAGGCTAAAAGCCCATAACAGCACAACTGAGGAGTGCATTATCAAATACAATTTTCTCTGGAGGTCCAAAAGTGACGTCCATCGGGAAACGTCCAGACTCTCCCGATTACCCAGCATGCATCTGCTACGTGGCCATGTCTCACCTGTGCTTTTAGCACGATCACGGCTTTCTGTTTCGCAGAAGAGATTGGCCTTTCCTTGAAACAAAATAATCATAGGCCTCCAGGACATGTCATTTCAACAAACTTCATAAACTTGGAACAAAGATCATAAAATATGTTAGAGGGCACCTGTAATTTCAGGCACGAGAATATGTTTCAGTAAAAATGTTGTCTGGTGTGTCATATACACAAGTTTCTATCTCTCCGTATCCATCCTTTCTCTTTACAAACACAGACACTACACCTCCCTCCTCTTTTTCTCTCTCTCCATCTACTGAATAAACCTTTAAAAACATCAGGCCACTGTGCCTTTCTCTGGCCGGTCCCGGGGGTAGTTTTAGATTAACCAGCAGGGGAGTTTCACCTGTCCCTCTCCTCTCTCTCTACTCTCTCTCTCTTTTCTCTGCATAAAAGCGTTTATTGTTCCCAACCTTTTACCGAGCGACTTGGAGACACCTGGACAACTTCATAAAACTCACCTGTCAGTCACGGCTCATAAAACTTCGACACACACTCCGGAGAATTCAAGATGGGGCGAGTAAAACATATAAAGTGATGGTTTAGGGGCTTTTAAAGGCAGAGTATGAAGAGGGGAGTTAGTCCTAGATAATTGACAAAGTGCGGTCCCATTATTATATTGGTTACCATGACAACTGTGGCACATTGTCCTCTTCTGTCTTTGTTTCTGGGAAAACCAAAATCTTCAAAAAATCTATTATATAAAAAGATTGAAAAGATTGGCAGCTAGGAACAATGCAACAGTCTAGTATGCCTTGTGTGTGTAACAAGCTTCCTAAAACTTGATTTAGCATTGTGCATACTCCATTTTATTGCAACTTCATGCAATATTCGGTTTGTTTAATCAAATTTGAATTATTTGCCAGTGTCATATAAGAATATAGGCTAGAAGTGTCATTTTATAGAAGGAAAACAGATTTTTATGAGCATTTACTTGAGTGTTTTGTGGTATTCATACACTTTTCAAAAAAAAAATATAGCAAAACTAGGGATCAAAAAAGAAAATCAAGAGTGGAAATTTTAATTATTTTATGAGTTAGGTTTATACTAGACAGTATTCGGGAGGGATGGTCTTCTGTGAAAACTTGAAATTTCATGGCAAAACTTAAGTTTAGGAAGTATATTGTTAAGGTTAGGACTAGGTTTAGGGTTGGGTATATTCTTTGACAAACCAAGTCATAGATCTATTCAAAATTACAGCAGTCTGTCCTTCCCGACAGAAAAAGAGGTATAAATCCTAGACCAATGGAAGAGCTAACCATAATCTGGTAATATATAACAAAGAATCTTCATTTCATTTCAATGATTTCATTTTAAATCGGCTTTAATCAGCCATGATGCCATTCCAACAATATCAATACTGCTGAATAGGAGCATGAGGAAGATTTAGTCATACAATTGTGGCCAAATGTTTATATTCTCTTTGAATCTTTTGACCATTTTTCATAGAATATGAATGATAACACACAACTCTTTTGTTCCACTCATGGTTAGTGGTTGTGCAAAGCCATTTATTGTCAAAGAACTGAGTTTACTCTTTTGAAATCATAACGAAACAGATACTACTTAAATGTCCCTGATGACCTTCAACAACTGCCAGGAAAAATGTTCAGGAGCAAAGAAAAACTCACTTCAGCTGAAATACAGGACTCTCTGACAAAATTGGACCCTTAAAAAATTGATGTTTGTTTCAAGATGCACAATATGTAAACTTTTGACCAGGGACATTTGGCTATCCGAAACAGGTTATTCTGACAATAAATGGCTTCACGCAACCACTAACAATGAGTGAAAGAAAGGTTTTTGTGTTATCATTCGTATTCTATGAAATACATAAGTTTACATACCCTGACAGGGAATGGAAACTCTTGGCCACAACTGTATATGTAATATCCTTTTGCATAAACTAAAAATAACACAGAATAGACGGCTCGCAATTTTTTGGTTTTGGTTTTACAGCAATCTACCAATATTCAAAACTAACACAAAAATCCACTTATAGTTTTCGCTTTCGAACACTCCGTTTACAGTCCATAGTTGTCAAATACCTTCTTTTTCTTGTAAGTTTTCATTACGGCGCGACATGATTTCGCAACATTGTCCATTGTTTTAACGAGGTGCGGGAGAATCCTTCACTCCGAGCTCTCCCCTCCGTCGACGTACGCACACAGAAGTCCCAGTTTGTGTATTTTCAAAAGTTGGCGCGGGTCCCACAGTCACGGCCGCAGATGGAGTTTATGACCACGTGTGATTAATGTGGACTGGACTTTCACATTATCAACACTTTGGAGGTCAATTCTTCACGGCACTTCGCACCATTTGGGGAGGTTCGCCGTGGCAATAACACACTTTTCTTTTCTTTTTACTACAGCACTGTTCTTTCCTCCCACTCTCTCCAAACTACTGCACCTGTGTGGGGTCAGCGCTGGAGGTCGCCCCCGCAAAAAACACTAACTGCGTCTCCCACTCAATAGATCACACCCGCCCCGTTTCTCACAACATTTTACAGCAAAGAAGGACAAAGTAATTCTACACCTTATACATAACTCTCTGTTAGCACTTTGGGTTTACTATACATTCTAGCAGTAGTTTTCCTTTGGGCACTTCAGGGTTGATATTTCACGTATTATGACTTTGAAGTGATTTTACCACTGTTGGTTAGGGTCTCAAAGTTTGGTTGGTTCGCCCTCCACTGGCAACAAGGGAAATACTGCTATAAACAGTATGTGAGCCTTCAATTTTATCCAATAGCATGCTAAGATATCAATGGCACCACGATTGATGCAGGTTCTGGTGGTGGTTTGTGGAACTCCCATCTGCCTTGACCCCTGTCAAATTACTCACAGCACAAAACTGAAGAAATGGATTTTGTGTTAGTCTTGAATATTGGTAGATTGCTGTAAAACAAAACAAAAAATGGTGAGCCTTCTACTCTGTCATTTTTAGTCTATGTAAAGCAGGGATCTCCAACCGCTACCGGTAGCTCGCCAGCCCTTTCCAAGTAGCTCCCCAAAGCTTTTCTACATTTCTATATATACGCTTGATGAGTCATATTTTAGATGCATTTTTGTTTTTCTGAGCAAAATATCTCCAAATATAGCAAAGTATAAAGCAGAAACTACTTTAATTTCCTTTTGAGTTGAATGATCATCTTAGCAGTCCTAGAGGCCTAGTTGTACGTGTTTCTTTAAAGTATAGAGTAAGTAGCTCGCTGCCATTTTTGTTACACAAAAGTAGCTCGGAAGGCAAAAAAGGTTGGAGACCCCTGATGTAAAGGGATAATTACATTTACAGTTGTGGCCAAAAGTTTAGATCCCCTGGTAGAATGCCAGGGTATGTAAACTTATTTCATAGAATATATTATTAGTTTGTATATCTTGAAACAAACATAATTTTGTCAGAGAGTCCTGTATTTCAGCTGAAGTGAGTGTTTCTTTGCTCCTGAACAGTTTTCCTGGCAGTTGTTGAAGGTCATGTAAACATTAGATCAGGGACATTTGAGTAGTTTCTGTTCTGTTATGATTTCAAAAGAGTAAACTCAGTTCTTTGACAATAAATGGCTTCACACAACCACTAACCATGAGTGGAAGTAAAGATGTTTGTGTCATCAGTCATATTCTATGAAAAATAGCCAAAGGATTAGAAGGATACATAAACTTTTAAGCACAACCGTATATAAAAAAGGTTTGTTCTGAGAAAAGTTTCTGTTTTATGGATGGCTTTTGTGCACAGATCTGTACATTCTGGTAGAGGTACCTTTACGTGACGACACCTCATTGATAAAGTATCCAGAGATAACCCTAGAGACATTTTGGGGTTAGTAGCCAGCTACTTTAATGAGCAAGTCCATCGACGGGAAAAAACATTACGCTCCTAAAACTGGTACTTTTGTCTTTTAAACAGGATTCATTCTACATCACGGAAAAACAGAAACTTCTCCTAAAAACAGCAACTTTTTTATTACTTAAAATGATGAGACAACTTACTGTACAGTATGTGCTTAATTTACTGTTCATAAAAGTTAATCTATTCATGTAAAAACTACATGGATCTAAATATCCAACACTAAATTAGGGCACATGACAAGTGATCTATCTGCATCAAGTACTCAACCTTTCCTAAAACTTAATGATTGTTGTAAGTTGAGAGAAATAACAAATCCATGTGCGATTTATTAATCCAAGCTCGACACACACACATGCTTTTAATGCCGCGGCCGCCTTTGTCCGTTGAACTATAGCTACATCGTTAGCCGTATCTATGACACATTAGGTCGGGGTGCTTTCCCATTGGACGGATGAATGATTTGAATTCGAAAGAGCTGAGAAAACAAAGTGAAAAGGCGGAGAGGGAGAGAGCCGCAGCGTGCCTCTCTAATGCACAACAGCTGACACAATACCAGCGCTGACAGAGGAAAGGCCAGTGCTCCGCAGACACTACACAGACCGATGGGTTCACAAAGTCAGACATAATGCGTTATACAGTGTTATACAGTGTCAACTACAGAGTACAGATGAAAACTGAAGAATCTTTGCCTATGATGGACAACTCCTGTATGACTGAGAACCTACACAGACTAATTTCATATTGTTTTTTGGGGAGTTCAAAACTCAATAAATCAGACTGGAATTGAATATTGACAAACTCCTCAGAACAATCCTTCAAATATTGTTAAGTACAGTTTGGAGTTTGCAGGAGCTACTAAAGTGGAGATGTTTATTTGTTTCTGGGTAAAAATATATGTAAAGAGAGTAAACTGCAGTGTCTCCCCTTAAATATGTATAAGTATAAAAACTAAGCCAGGGAAAATAGGATTATTTTTCAATCATCTTTTGAAGCAGAAGTCTTTTTAGATTTTATCAAAGCACTCCCTTTGATAAAATCAAGACTTCTGCTTCAAAAGACGACCCAAAAGTAAAGTAAAATTTGGCCCACATAATACTGGTTAAGTCCTCGTTTAGGACGGCTTTGGTGTTGGTTTGTTCTTGGTTTAGCCCGTACGTGTTCTCAGTATCATGAACTTGCACGGTTTAGTCCTAATTTAGACCTGTTAACGCCCGCTAAGTCATAGATTAGATGTAGATAAGCTTGGTTTCATCCTAGTGTAGATCTGCTCTAGTCTGTATGCAATCACAGAATGCTACGAGTCATGAACTCGGGTGGTGTAGTCCAAATTTAGACTAGTTTAGTTAGTTTAGGTATACACTTATGGTAGCAGGGTTGGACTTGCAGCAGAAGTCAACCCTGGACTATCTGGACAAATTAAGCATTTGTAGTAAATTTAGCTTTGCTCCAGAGAATTATAGTGGGCTGTACTCATTTCTGTACAACTCTAATTTGAGTAAGACTGAATATATGGGTGAAAATGTATATGGATATGGGTGTAAATGTATATCTTGATATTTTCGGGGCTTTGTTGTTGATTTGTTGTACAATTTCAATATTATCTTGTAGATATTGCCCAACTCTAGTCGTAGGTAACTTTGATAATCCTGCTTTAGTCCTGAATGTAATAAATTCTACTTAGACCTGTTGAGCATTTGTGTTTGGTTTGTTAAGTTTAGTCCAATCTTCTTAAATCAGACACAGCTTCAACCTGGTTAAGCCATACAAACTCGGAGACAAATATTTTCTTGGTTTGTATGTCGGTATCGTGCAAACCACTGGGTTATAAGATTACAGAAATGACGTTAACGTGATCCAATCAGACCCTGTGAGACTGAGTAAACCAGAGTCATACACGGACGGCGAAAAGAGGCCAATGGGGTAAATGTAGAAATAAAAGGAACTCGGGTAGAAGCAGGAAACTTTAAAAAGGCGCTGGAGTCCAGATGAGGAATGACTTGGATTAGCTCCGAGTCATGGGACGGTTACTGGGCCTTGACACACTGAACTTTTCCTGTCACAGTGGTGATCCAAGATGGCCGCCAGCAGATGGAAACACATGAAAATACTTGGATAATTAAAAGCAGATCGACATTTTTTCCTCCTCAACTGAGAGTGTTTTCAGGCATTCTTCTCAGATTCTTTCCACATATTACTGTAGTCAGGCTTTGCAGGAAACAATATTACACAAGCAATTAGTGCTTTTATTGTCATACAACTGTACAACAAAATTACATAGATCAGATGGAGGATTAATCTGGAAATGCGTGTACTTTGGCATTGATATTTTACATTTAAAACTTTGAAATAATGTACAGAAAAGATTAGAAAAGTGAGAGACAGCGCTTTCTGCAAGCAGTAGTGGGAATAACACAAAATAAAACAGTGAAAACAAGCTTTCACTTTCAGCTAATGGCATTCTGACAAAAGGATGGCACTGTAATGAACACACTTTGAGCACAAAATGGGCCCGATGATGGATTATGGGTTTGAAAAACGTGGAGGGCAATTTGTGTTTCATCTATCAAGCAATAAAATCTTGTAAATCCAGATCGGAGCACTTAATAAGAAGAAACAACCAAAGGGGTCTACTCAAAACTTTATGAATTATGCAAAATATGGTTATGTTTTTGACAAGGGAATGCCACAAAATGTTTTTAAAATATGTGTTTCCTCCTTAATAATGTATTTAAGAATCTGAGTTTCATTCAGCAATATTCATTCATTCAAGATTTCCATAGAGGTCCATAGAATTTAAATAAAAAATCTAAAATATGATTCAAAATGTTTTATGTTTCTTACAAAGATGGACTTCTTATTGATGATGCAGAAGATAAAACATGGCATCCAGAACCATACTAGATTGGATTACACTAAACTCAATTACCTCCTCATATCAGACAGAAGTCCGCACTACTGTGTAACCTCGTCAGCGGCATAACTGATACAAATTAGGCCACGCTCCAGCTTTTCCAACGCGAGACTAAAAACATTCAGCGAGCACGGCCACCATTTTGGACCGGGCCCATCAGTGAGGAGGTGCTGACGCGGTGAAGGGAACAGGACAGTGAGTCAGAGAGGACAGACAGAGGAGCCAAGATGGAAGATGGAGGAAGAAATCATATGGAAGGTGTGAAAGAGGAGGCGTGAGCTCGCAGAAGGGGTGCGTCATAGTTTGGGATTTTTTTCCCTGTAAGATTGGAATATTGACTGGTACTACATCTAGTTTTTGGTTGTCTAAGTGTGATTTATTCACAACTACTACAGATTACTTTTTGTTTTCTTACTGTTAAATGTCCATTCAGAACACCAACAGAGCTTCAGGTAAGGATATGTCCCAATGTCCAATTAACTTAATTACAAACATTAACACATTTTCAAGATGAAAAAGTCAAGTTTCAGGCAAAAAAAGACCAGAGTATCAAGGAAAACCATATTCTTTTTGTTTTTCAATCTACATAGCCTACCTTTAAATGTTAATCTCTGCTGGCTATTGAAGGAGGATTTGTTTGGTTGGCAGTGGAAGAAAGATTTGGCAAAGTTTTATCTTATCTACTCTACTGTCAAAAAAATGTTTCCATTAGAGAAGTGCTTCTGACACAAATTGCGCACGTTTGAAGAGGCATGATACATTCATTCATTTGGGCCCATTTAGATTCAACAACTAACCTACGGGAAAACATTGGTTCATAAAAATACTTGTGTAAATGTCCCCAGGCTTAGAACACACACACTTGTTGCTTTGGTGCTGTCAGTGTGACTAACCAGCCTTTTTTTGCAAGAATGTCCATTTGCAGCGTTAGCCCCCGTGTCCCGTGTACATTTGTCCCCTGCAGCTGCCCCGGGGGTCGAGGAAGGGGAGAGAGGACAGGGGGTATGCAGTGGGATGTTGTGGCCGCACCCTGTTTGTGTGGGTTTGAAGACAGCAGCTGAGATTCCCGTCGCGCCCCTAAAAAAGACCTGGCACGCAAACCATCCCGGGAGGCACACACGGACACACGGCCCAGGCGGCTCATAAACGTAAACTCAGTCCATAGTAGCGCCCCATATATCCGCAGATGGGACGTTCGGAAACAGGGGCGTGATAAATGGTGAGCAAGTTCGATGACAGTGAAATCTTCCCGTTCACAGATATGCATGTGGCGTGTAACAACATGTTTGCGTCCGTGTGCCACATGTCAAGACAACATGGCTTTGCGGGACAATAGATGTGGAGTTTTCATGTTCTCCACGTGTCTGTGCAGATTTCCTCCGGGTGCTCCGGTTTCCCTACCACTAAAAACATGTACAATAGATCAGAAAGAATGAGAGTGAGAGTAAATGGTTGGTGGTGGTGGCCTGAAAGAATATTACAGGGTTCCCACTCTTTACTTATTTTCCAGGTAATTTCCAAGATTTTCCATGACATTTAAAAGTACAGTACATAAAAACATTGCCATTACGTGTTTCGCGTTCCTCTCTGCCCTCCTCACTCGCCAGCGCCCCCTGTGGATGTGATCTAATAATGGCTAAAGCCTGTAGCTTTTTGGCCTGAAAAGGTTTGAACTTAGATGTGTAAAGCCTATGTTTTCTTGGGAACATGGTTAAATGGGGGGTTCGGGAGTCCTCCCCTGGGAAAATTTTGGAATAGATAATTTTTTCCTATGTTCTGGACCAAAATGAGCTCATCTTTAGTCTGGTGTGGCGGGCAAAGTATCGTTTACATTTATTTTAAACAGAAAAGCAAAGGGAGGAGAAATATTATATAATAACAAAATGTTATTCCAGTACATTTGACATTTTTTGCCATTTTCCATGCGTTTCCCATGACTAGAAAAATGTAGGTAAGTTTACAGGTTTTCAAGGTTTTCTAGGTAGAGTGGGAACGCTGAATATTGTCTACAGTGTAGCGCTTTGAGAAACTTGAAAGTCTTGAAAACCACAATACAAGTTATTATTATCCCAGTGATTCCACATCTGGAGATGAGACTCCAGGCGCTGCCCGGCAGTTACTGCTCTTTAGGGGTATCAAGGAATGGGTCTAAAGGACAAATTTCTGCATGGGTACAATAAAGTACACCTTAACTGCCATGGGGAGGGCTCATAAGGAGTTTTGGGAAGGTTACAAAAACACGATTTAGCCAAATGAATTAGTGTTTTTGAAAGTATATGTGCTAAAAGAGGGTGTCTGTTCCGTGTGCCGCGCTTTAAGAGGCATATTGAAGAACTCCTTTGTTCATCAGTCCACCCTGAAACTAAATGAGGAGCTTAATTCATAAAATCAAAGCGTGTAATGGCGAGTGGACAATTGCTTTTCATGTCTCTGTGAAATGTCTTGTATCTGTGTGATGTCCTTATGTTTGTGTGATGTCCTTGTGTTTGTGTTGATTCGGAGCTGCTGAAACTGTAAAACAAATTTCAGAGCTCTGATCTGACAATAAAGTATTATCTAATCTATTATCTAATCTAATCTAAGTAAACAGCAAGTTATTTAATTATGTTAAGTCATGACTCAAAGCATTACTAGGTGACTGCAGTATTTACATTGGCTCATAGCTCACACAACATTTTATTTTCTCATTGCATCAGAATTTATAGATTAGATATCCAATCAGTTTCTTAACTGGGATATACAATACCCATCAATGGTACAATCCATTGAATTTAAACAAATATTGTAAGCAGATTGCATCAAAACAAGTCATACACTAAATGATCAAGTGGTAAATGGTCATTATTACAAGTTTATGTTTCATGTTGCACGAGAACACCAAAGAAAACTCCTAGTCTGTGAAACCTTTCATTGACAATGGCAATAAAGACCATTCTGATTCTGGTGCACATTTGCATAGCGCTTTACATCAAAACTCTTGGACGACTGAAAGCTTACACAAGCTCCTTGTTCGAAACAAATCAACACAATTATGTAAAGTTAATGAGTTGAATTTGTAATTCTTTAAAGAGTCATGTAATTAGATGATTAACTTGGTATGACTTTACTGAAGAAACGCTTTCATGAGGACTTATATTACAAGCAAAACATATGGCCACCTAACCTTCTTCATCAAATAAAAATCCATCAAGCTACAGGTTTCTACCTCAGTGACCCCTTAAGTCCCTGACGGCAGCTTTGAGCAGTTTAAACAATAATCTTCCTGAAATCCCAGCCCACTCCCATGACCTGTGCACCCCTCTCTCTCCCCCTTTCTTTCTCTCTCTCTAAATGTGTGCTGCCTCTTCTTTCTAAGCACTGGCATGACATCATCTCCGTGGATTGGAAAAGGGGTCTGCCGGGGGAGGGGTGCAGGGGCGAGGGGCCAGACAGACATGTTTAGGTTTGAAATGGGATCAGTTACACAGAGGGGAGACGGGACGGAGGGAGAGAGAGGGGGGAAACGAAGCGAGGGACGGTGTTGTTTTCATACGAGTTTGAAATTTCGGGGAGGTTCTGCACGATTGTCCGGAGCAGTTAAAGTTGATACGTTAAATCATAAAGTATAGCATCTCCATCTTTAGGGCAGAGAGATTTTGGACCAATCAAACAAGATATTACCACAATTACATTGAATCAGTGGTTTCCCAAGGGATCATTTTGTCTCTTTGAAGGACAGGGTTGTAAAAAATCTGCCTTGAGCTATTTTTATTCTTCATTAATTAGTCTCTTATGATATACTGTACCTAGTATTATGTATAGGAAAGCACAGATTACAGGATAAATGGATGCACATCTAAATATATTTAGTGAGCAGAACCATGGAACATGAATTTGGAAGCTACATTGTGTTAAAACAGTGTGAACTCTCAAAAGATGACGATGGCTTGATTTTCAATCCTTCAAAATGAAGTACAGCCTTCAACATTTTCAGCTCAAAATATCCTGTCATTGAATATATGAAAAAACATTTCAACTCATTTTGGGCCATGTGCCGAAATTCACCTACGATGGTGGGTCGAGGGCTGCATATATTGTAAACAGGAAAATACTATTGTCAAATTTTTCAATAAATTAATAATAATATTTCAGCACATTGATTTAATAATGGTTCAACTTAATAATAAACTTTCACCAGTAACAGAACACCTTCTGTTTCTGTAGCTTGTATAATGGTACAGTGTCAGTGTCCTCTGCTGGACAGCTGTGGAATTCCTTCTGTTTCTAAATGTTGGCTGCCCCCTAGCGGCTGGATTGAGCATTTTGAGTATTTCTTTAAAATGTCATAACTCCTCACAGGAACGGGCTAGAGACTTACTGTACTTAGTCTCGGGCCGAAGGAAATCATCTTGCGGGCCAAATGGCTTGTGTCTGAAACTTATGATATAACTTATGATAATGCATGTTGCAAGTATATTTTCTTCTTTGATGGTGTTCTTAAGAGCTGTTGTAACGAGTACATTTCTCCATTGTAGATCAATAAAGTCTTATCTTATATCTCTTAAGGAAAAAATTAACAAATGAAATACAATTAAAGTAGTGCTGATGTTTTTGGTCTACTTTGTCTTGGTCTACAGCATTTTCGCAAAGAAACAATTGTATACTTTCCAGATTTAACGTGATGAAAAGCCTTCTCATTGTATAGAGGGTATGCAGATTATGTTACTACATATAGCAGCATGGTAGAAGCCAAATGAGTGTGAACCGGAGGTGGGTAGCATGGCCAAAACATTTACTCAAGTACGAGTAATGTTTCTTTGCAATAATTTCACTTGAGTAGACGTAAAAATATAATTACTCAAGTTAATGTAATTGTACAGAGTAGAAGTAAAAGGTGGTTACCCTAATTAAATTAAAGTACATGTGAACATACTGTTAAGTACTGCAAGTAGTGAGAAGTCAAATGTTTTAGTGTTGCTGTAATCTGACAAAGAAAACAGATACACCTTCAAATGAGATCACACAAATCATTCTTAAAATCAGAAACAAGTTTTACTAAAGAACGAGTACAAATACTTCAAAATAAAGTTACTCAAGTGGAAGTATAAAGTAAAGTGTGCTAAAACTACTCCAAGAAGAACAGTTGCATCAAAAACTTACTTCAAAATACTATCACAGTCCACCTCTCGTATCAAATTTGACTTATGACTTGTATTATTTGTTTTGGCAGTCTGTAAAAGGAAGAATCCCCTGCACACAGCTTTGACAACATGAACGCAATGGATATTAGTTCTACATTTAAGAATATATGTCAGTATTAGGTCATTCAGAGGACAGGACGAATACACAGCCCTTCTCTGTCTCTCGTCTTATCTTTCTCTCTGCATCTGGCCTTGCAACCCCGTGACCTGCTCCTTCATGTCCACTCTTGACTTTTGTGCCCCTTCCTTCACATTTTGCCCTTGATGCTTTCCTCTAAATGCCTCCCTCTGATGGCCACTGCTTGCCTCTCGGGTTGCCCCCGGGACGCAGTGGCAGACAGGGGATACTCTGACCCAGCAACAGGCCGTCGCCAGGGCTGTCCACACCTCGTCAGGGAGCGCAGATCCCACACTTGAGAAATGACTTTGCAACACATGTGTAGGACCTGTGGAGACTGAAGACGGGGTCACACTACAGGATTTTGAAATGTTTTGGAATTTTAAAACATGAAAACAAAGTAGATGACACATGAGGACACAGACACGCACACGAGGAGTCCCACGACAAATCATCGCTTCTGTTTTGAATGAGCTGAACTTATCCTTAAAACCAAAACAACGGTCTGCCCTGAAGGTTTTTCTTTTTAAAAGGAACGTTTTCGCCACTCTTCCTACTGTGTTTACATCATGGGTTTACGATGGGTTTGTTAGTCCCGCCCTCTAGTCTTGAATTTGAAAGCCAGCCAAACGATGCAATCCCAGACTGTCTTCCAATGTACAGTGTCTGCGTACACTGGTGTGGTATGAATGAGAGTGTGAATGGGTGAGTGGTTCCTTGATGTAAAGTGCCTAAAGCAGAAAAGTGATGTATAAATGTGACCATTTACCTTCTATAGGGTTTGGGACTGAATGTTATAAATGCACCACAGAATTTTACCCTGGAAATTCGCCATGTTTGTGAGTACTATCAAATGTTGTCCATAATATTAGCTAGAAGTAGTCTAGTCCATGAAACAGCTGTGTTAGCTGCCGAGTCACTACTGGTAAATGCTTATATGTGAACGATAACGCCAGAATTTTACCTTTTAAAACCTCCATTAGTTTATTACGTAAAAGGACCACTGCAAATCCCATAATGCTTTGCGATATGACATCCTGAACTCTATATGCTGATCCTTAGAAGCATATTTGATATCTCTGGCATATGTGTAAATACAAATGAGAAAGAAAGAAAGAAAGAAAGAAAGAGGAAAAGTGCTTCCTGGAGGAGTAAAAGATTAAAAAGCAGAGGTACTCTTTGGTGTAGGAAAAGAAAAAAATGTAAAAATCCCTTTATGGCATGTCTAAATGGCCTTGGTTTTCCTATTTTTTGATCTGTCTGTATGTATGTACCAACATATAATCTTGAATTTCCCACAGTGTATCTTTAACAACATAATGAATAAATAAGATTAGCACAAAAAGGCTTTGAAATATAAATGTATTTAATAACTATACTTAATTTACTTAAACCAATAACTACATAAAAGCCCATTGGCTGATGAGTTACAGCACGAATTTAGACCGACTGACATTCACTCTCACTTTCTTCCATTTTTGGGGCAACTTTGAAGTTCTCCTTCAAATTAAATGTACTAAGTTTCGAAGGAGACAGTAAAGCCACCACATTAACATTGGTCTGATCCGTGTTCAATAACGGCTCCATTCAGGCTCCACGTCCCTTGATTTCCAAGCACCGTTTAATCTCCCCCGTTTGTTCCCTGCCACGAATTCACACAGCCTTCTCTCATTAAACAAAACTAAACCCCAAAGACAACAAGCAACGCAGAAGCGGGCTTTTAAAAGACGGTTAGTGGCCCGAGATGAGAGGACTGAGAGGACTCTATGGTAAATATCTAAATAATGACATTAACGGAGATGAAAAGGAGTGGAGATGGAGAGAAAAGTCTTGCGTCCTTTGATCCGCCCACACAGGCGCACAAACACTCTCTCGGGAACACGCAGGACTCAAGAACCAAGTCTCCGCAAAGCCATGAAAGCGATGAGCTCACATCACGAGTCATCTTTATCACCGTAAGCCTGGCCGGGGCGCGGGGAGGATGGATGGGCCGATGGCAAGGGGGAAGACCTGGACGCTTTTGGGGCTTTGAAGTGGACAGGAAGTGATGGCACAGGGAGGAAATGTGCGCTTTTGTGTGTGCTCCATTTGAGAGAGTTCAGGAGGTCGCTACAGATCGCAATTTTGGTTTTACGGGATTGATGTATTTCAAAGTTTATCCTCTAGTTATTGTGTCCTAATAATAGTTTTAATCAAAATTGTATCCCCTGGTTTAGACCTGGATGAGGCTGAGACTAAGTCGACTAAAGTTGGTCCTGTTGTGTTGAATGATCGAAAGAAAGCCTGAAAGAAGTTGTATGTAAAGTTATGCATTTCATAGAATATGAATGATAACACAAAAACTTTTATTTCTCTCATGGTTAGTGGTTGCGTGAAGCCATTTATTGTCAAAATAACCTGTTTGTTTACGCTTTTCGACTAGAGAAAGTAGCCAAATGTCCCTGATCAAGAGTTTACATATTGTGCATCTTGAACCAAACTGAAACATCATTTTTTTCAGAGAGTCCAATTTTGTCAGAGAGTCCTGTATTTCAGCTGAAGTGACTTTTTCTTTGCTCCTGAACAATTTTCCTGGCACTTGTTGAAGGTGATGTAAACGTTAGATCAGGGACATTTGAGTAGTTTCTGTTTCATTATGATTTCAAAAGAGTAAACTCAGTTCTTTGACAATAAATTGCTTCACACAACCACTGACCATGAGTGGAACAAAAAAAAATTGTGTTATCATTCTTATGCTATGAAAAATGGCCAAAAAATTTAAAGGGTATGTAAACTTTTTGCCACAACTGTAAATCTAAATTTACTTGGATTTGTATGCTTTTTCTTATTTCAAGTACAAAAATACTTGTTCTATTGGCAGACTGTTTTACTTGGCGACTCAAAATATGGTCAAATATTCTGAATCCAAGTATTTTTATCTTATCAAGACTTTTCAGTGTACTTGAGGTTGTAATCCTTCCTATTGGCACTGAATGGACTCTGTGAACCTGTGGGAGACTCTGATATATCTGGGTTAGATGTTAAAAGCCGTCAGGAAGTGACATCACAGAGTAAAACTGCGGCACCCTTTGATGTTGGTGGATGTTAGTGAAGTGAAAGGGCAGTCTGTGCTCCTCGAACTGCAGCAGTAAAACAGTCAGGGGTGCATTCCTGACTCGGCTCCTGAACCGCAACGCAATAAACCTCACCGTTTAAGACAACTGTGTGCAATACATGTGCAAATATTACTACCACTACTACCACCACTACTGCACAGATATTAAGTTGCTACTACCACGACTATATCATGTATTCAATTCTTTCTTTATCTTCTTTATTGTGAATTCTCCTACACGTGAAGCATGAGATATTGTATCTGTCACCCCAGCTTCACTTTAATTTCGCCCGTTAGCAGCATCCTTCACCCCCAAAACCAGCCCTCTGTCATGCTAATGAGGCTAGGACAGTGTCCAGGGCCGGACTATAGAAAGGTGAGTATAGCCTTTAGAAAAAAGTTCAGGACAAAAGGTGTTTTTCTCTAGCCGTTACAACAAAGAGAGGAGGGACATACAGATAAACTCCTCCTACTGGTCTTTATAAATTCCACTGGTGTCCAAGTTTGCTCAGTGCTGACGAAGCTCTTTGGATGAAGAGCGAAACAGATGAAGACTGAAGAATCTTAGCCTACGATGGACAACTCCTGTACGACTGAGAACCTACACAGACAAAATCCACCTCATTCATGCCAAACCAATTTGACACCATCGTAGCTGCGACAAAAAGGCAAGGAGCCAATCTATAAACCACACAAGCCTCCTGTGAAGAAGTGAGTCAGCAGCCCGAATGAGGCATTTTCAAAGTGACTCAGCTCATGAGCATCTGAAAGTCCG
>OMNZ01055506.1:0-13017 GCA_900303255.1 Lesueurigobius sanzi | reverse complement strand
AGCGTCAAAATATATAGTAATCTGACGTCACACGTGCAACCTATGTTTACATTCAGAAGCAGCATGGATGAACTCAAATGTGTTGGTTTTAACGATCGTTCAGACACTTTTTGCTTGTTTGTTTTTACAAGCCCAAGTTCTGCTTCACGTCGAAGAGCGCAGGCAGAGGAGCACGTTAAGGTCTGCTATATTCTGCC
Organism: Lesueurigobius sanzi; assembly: GCA_900303255.1. Classification (NCBI taxonomy): domain Eukaryota; kingdom Metazoa; phylum Chordata; class Actinopteri; order Gobiiformes; family Gobiidae; genus Lesueurigobius; species Lesueurigobius sanzi. The sequence continues at coordinate 12,820 of OMNZ01055506.1, read as the reverse complement.
AAATCACCATTAGGCATGCTAATAAATGTGCATCAAGACGCACTTATGCGGTTGGGTGTGGATTTTTTTTTTTGAAAGCGTGGTAACATTTTTACCTAGTTTCCCCTGATTTGATATTTATTAGCCTTTATTTTTTCACTTCCTTATAGGACATAGAGGAGAGCAACGAAAAGGTTAACGCCCCCTTTTTGGTGACACCATAGTCCATTGAAATGAATGGGGAAACATCGACTGAGTTCTTCACATTTACACCTGAAAAAATAACAATTTATGTGTTTGTAAATGTTACTTTTCAGACGTTAATGAGAAGATCTCAGCCAATGTTTCCACATTCATGTCAATGGACTCTATCAATGGGCTCTGGTTTACCCTAAAAGGGCATGATAACCTTTTCGTTGCTCCCCTCTATTGGCACAGAGAGGCAAACAATTCATAACTGTTGTCGTGCTCACCATGTGTAAGGTAATCAGACGTTCCAGTTTACCCGGGACAGTCCCAGTTTTGAGCCCTCTGTACCATGTCCCTGTGAATTTATCTGAAACTATTCATTCGTCCCAGTTTTACACAACCTCTGTCCCAGTTGTCCCCGTTTTTCACCAGTGCCATGTTCTAAGCAACATACTTTATGACTTTCGGCCAAGACAAAAAATGTGAGGAAAAATGCAGAAAGAACTTGAGAAAAATGACAAAAAAAATGCAAGAAAATTTTTGAAAAAATCAGAAAAAATAAACAAAAAATATAATGAAAAATTAAAAAAATTACAAAAAAACGAGAGAAAAATTATGAAAAAACATGAAAAAAAACGTGAGAAAAATGACAAAGAAATAACCAAAAAATGCAATAAATATTACAAAAAGATTCTCTAAACATGTGAGAAAAATGCAACAAAAATGATGAAAAATGTCCAAAGCAGCATATTTACTTCATACTGTATAACTTTTGGCCACGTGTCCATCAAATAAAAAGTTTGTATAGCGACTGGACGAGTTAAAAAGCTCAATTGTCTATCACTTCAAGCTAATTTTGGTAAAAAAATTAATAAATCATATTTTAGTCCCAGTTTTTGATGTGAAAAATCTGGCCACCAAAACCATGTGGCTTCAATGACTTAAAAAATCCTTCATTAAAAATGTCTTCAATAAAGTGCCACATCACTGACATGTAACTAAAATTGATATATTCCAGGGATATGATCCATGAAACTAAGTCATAAGAACAAAAGGACTAAATACTGATATGTGCGCTTCAGACATAAGTATACATTCATCCTAGCATCTAAAATAACTAAATATAATCTCTCTTTCACCTTGCCCGCCTGTCGACTCAGCGCCTCGGTCTCTCTCCTCAGGGCGAGCAGGTCCGGAGACGAGCCCTCCCTGCGCAGCATGTTGGTGCAGTCGGCCGCGTGCCCCTCCAGTTCGGTGCGGAGGGCGCTCAGCCGGGACAGGAAGCCTCGGAGGGCGTCGGCCTGAGAGGCGAGAGAGTCCGCGTCCCGACCCACTGGGCTGAGGGAGTCCAGCTCATCGTCCAGATCGGCCAAACGGGAGAAAACGTCCCGGACGTGAGACTGCACCTGGCTGACCCCCTGCAGCCGGGACTCCAGGGACGAGCAGCACGTTTCGATCTGAAGGAGAGGAAGACACTGGTTAGTTAAGGAAATGCTTCGTGAGAGACCCGGGCCCAAAGTAGAGCCCGGGTCAGTTAACCGTCCCAGGAGTGTGATGCGTTTGAGAGTTGGTGCTTTGATGTGTAAAGGAGAAAGAATGCCACTATAGTTACATGGGGCCCTACAACATGTCTTCCAAAACAGCAAAAATAACTGAATAAAGGAGGTTTATAGTTGAAGAGTTCATTTGCAAAAGCAGATAGAGTTGTGCTCAAAAGTTTACATACCCTGACAGAATGACCGGGTATGTGAACTAAAGGTGGCCACACACTACAGGATTTAAAATCTTTTGAGACTAAAAATCTGTGCACAGACCACACACACTTAAGGACAGACATGAGGACACACATACACACACATGAGGAGTCCCAACACAGATCATGGCATGAGAGAAAGTTTTTATTGAGCCACGCCTCCTCAAACTCAGAAAGACTAAAAATCTGGCTAAAAATCCTCTAGTGTGTGTCCAGCTTTATGCATTTATTGTCAATTTACACTTGTTTACGCTTTTCAACTAGAAACTAGCCAAATGTCCCTGATAAAAAGTTTACATATTGTGCATCTTGAAACAAGCATCAAGTCCAATTTTGTCAGAGAGTCCTGTATTTCAGCTGAAGTGAGTTTTTCTTTGCTCCTGAACAGTTTTCCTGGCAGGTGTTGAAGGTCATGTAAACGTTAGATCAGGGACATTTGAGTAGTTAGTGTTTCATTATGATTTCAAACAAGTAAACTCAGTTCTTTGGCAATAAATGGCTTCACACTACCACTAACCATGAGTGGGAAAAAATTCTATGAAAATTGGCCAAAAGACGAGAAGGGTATGTAAACTTGTGAGCACAACAGTATATCCGTTGTGAATTTTTCGCAAACTTCTTTTCGATTTTCCTTACTGTGCTCTACAGGTGACACCAGTGAAACTAAAGTTGAATCCATTTGATCAATAACAAGTGACATAATATTTTTGATGCACTAAAATTGATCTGGTCCTTAAAAGCTCGGCTACACGAACAGAAAGTTACATCCGTTGATTTTTGTCAATGTCACTTGTGTGTTTTAACTTCGTCGAAAACAAGTTTTGCGTGACCCACTTTTGTAAGTCCTTACAGCTACATTTAAATCACATATTATCTTATTTTCAATCTACAAGTTGACAGCTGACAAAATATGCTCTCATTCTCTTTACCATGTTAAAAGATTTACACAAAAAATGATTGAAAATAAATCTGTTCCAATCTCTAGATCTAGTGTGCATTGCCTCTGTGGAATAAATAACAAAAGTGAGGCTTACAATGTTCAAGTAATAATGTATTCAAAATGATCATAGATAGAGTTTAAGCCACACAAGGGATCTTTTCAAAACAAAATGCACCTAAAGGGTGTTACAAATTGATATGAGCTAAAGTAAAATCAAAAACATATTTTTCTAAGCCAGTATTACACACCCATCTGTTCTATTTGCATAGTTTTGTCCTTGGGGAGCATTTAAAAATCAGCTTTCATAAACCAAACTAGAGCCAAAATCCCCTCTGGATCGGTTTACATTTCAAACCGTGACAAATCGCTGCACGTCCAACATCACAATGACCATATAAGATCCAAACGCCTCAACAACAACCGCGGAGCTGCTCTGGCCTATCTCAGCGCTGGGACACTCCACCATCGGCACCTCCACGCGAACATAACCCACACCTTCTCGCATCGACCGCGTGTAAAAATAGCACCTCGGCTTGAGTATTTCCTCACTCAAGAGATCATAAATTACACCGGCCGCTTTATCTGGCCACCGCCGCTACCTGGATCTGTGACGTTTCAATGTGTCTCGAGTTTACTTTGGATCCCGAGAAGTTATCGTTGGCAGCGGCTCTGCCCGGAGGGGGAATGTATTAAGTGCGGCACTGATAGCTGAAACTGCCCGACAAAGATGAGTCAACAAACCGCTTTCCGTGGAGTTTACGAGGTGCTAAAAGAGGCCGGTGCCCCCCCGAGTTTTTGGCCAAATTCATCAGTCAACAAAGGAGTCATAAATGGATAACTGTAGTCATTTTACACTGGTTTCTGCTTGGAAAGGGAACACACTACTATACTGTATTGTGTACCGTTTTTACAACCATTAAAGATGATATTACTACTACTGCTATTACTAGATTTGCATATTCTGCCTTTGAATTTATGCTTTTCTTCTCCTTGGAGTTCCAATCCCCCTCCGTCAACTCTAAACATGCACAACAGGTCTGTTATTCTCAGGACTTTGGTAGTTTTCTGGTGGTACAAAGGGTCCTTGGCTATTTCAGACTTTATTTTAGTTAGTGGCTTAGTATTGCATCATATTTTTGCTTTTCCTAGTTAAAAACTTGCTTAGATCTGGTTAGCACCCAGTTTAGTCATGGTTCTTCATAGTTTAGTCCAGGTTTAGGTCTACTCAAGCCTCGTTTTAGACCTTGTTTAATCCAGATTCGGGTTTTTCTTTGGTCTTGTTTGGAAAAGCGATACCTGGTGTGAAAAGTTGGACAACCACTGTTATAGCTAGATATTCTGACCATGAAACTAGCGCAATATCTGAGGAAAAGTGATGAACTGTGGCACCATTGAAGGGTGGGTCATACACAGAGGACAGTGTGTGCTTGTAAGTTCAACTAATAGTACAAGTTTGACATAATTTGACAGAAATGGTGCTGGTCAAAGTACTTGAGTAAAAGTAAAGATACTACTACTGGTCAAATAATACTCTAATGAAAGTGAAGGTTTCCCAGTGAAAACTATTTAGAGTAAAAAGTACATTTCATTTTAAATGAGTGTTGTGAATCATAACTTTGTGGCTTCAAAAACATTAATATACAATACTTCTGAAGATGTCAAAAAACAGAAGAATTAACTTGCTGAGACCGTACCGTGAGTGTGGAGGTAAAGCAAGAGATCAGAGGCACTCTGTGTGTACAAAAATATGACTAAAAGTCCTTTAATACATACATGGACAACGCCAACGTGTTTCGACAAACGACGTTGATGAGTCAACACTTGAGGGACAAACCATTGTATGGTCTGTGGCAGTGAATGATACATCTGCACAGTGCCACCTTCTGACCCGGAGTGGACATGATAATGCAATTGAAGAGAAAAAATCACGACACAACCAACTTGTCTGCAGTCCATAAATAACACGTAATGAAAGCTTTTTTAGAAATGTAGTGGAGTAGGAAGTATTATTTTTGTTTGTCAAATGTAGTGGAATAAAAGCAATAAGTTGTCAACAAAAATAGGTAAGTAAAGTAAAGTACAGCCCATAAGTACTTAAGTAAATTTACTTTGCTACAGCACATTTTTAAGCCTCACCTTGTCAGTAACGCCTTCATACTCCTTCTCGGTGTCTGTGGCCTGTTTCTGAAGCCGGTCGGCCCCCTCGGTGCTGCCCCCCGCTGTCTGCGGCGCGTCCTGCACCAGCCCCTGGGCCAAGTCCTTGAGGTAAACCACCTGAGGCTGGAGGGACCTCAGACTGTCCTGCTGGCTGCGCAGTCTCTCCAGGCTCTTAGCGCTGCACGCCTACAGGGCAAATTATTCATCATCGTTAGCAGTGTTTACATGCGGGATAAATCAAACTGAAGCCAAAGCTAACACATTAACAAGATCTTAAATCAGGTTTGAAGGTTTACTTTGGTTGTACTGTTTGAGGCAATGATGTATTATTTCATATTATGTTAACACTTTATACGTTTATATAAATTTGAAAAACATCTAGGCAAGAAGTATATTATTTGTGGTCAAAAACTGGCTCTGTGTCTCAATGAAAACTTAAAAACTAAATAAAAGACTAAAACAAGACCAAATAAGGGAAAAAAAATCAAACCAGACTTTTGGAAACATTATGGGACTTTTCAAAGACTTTGATATAAACATTATTCATTTACAGGACTATACCATTGTAGCTTCTTCTAATATGGACGACATCACCTTTTTCAAATTTGACTTTTCAGTGTATATTGTACCTGTGGCCCCAGAGCCTCCTGCACTTCGATCTGGTGTTTGGTCGCCTCCAGTCTCCTCTCCACGGCCTGCCTGCCCTCCTCGAACTCCTTCAGGCGAGCGGCCAGCTCCTCCAGGTGGGACGTCCTGCTGTGGACACTCTCACCAAGACGGTCCACTCTGCGGTTCAGCTGGGCCTTCTCATCGCGGACCTAAAAGAGAAGTCGTTAACTCAGATGAGTGAAATACAGGACGAGAAGGAACGCTAGGTCAATGACAGAGACAAAGCACACAATGGTATAAATAGAAAGTCACAGTTGATAGACCGATAGACTTGGACTGATTTTGTTGCTCCTTGGGAATGGCCCTGATGAATCGGTCCAAATTTGTATTTTGCTGCATATTTTTACCATTTTATATCACCATAACCTCAAAAAGAATGATGTTAGTGTGAGACTGAGCTTGCATGAAAGTTCATAGCCTGAAAAGAAGTGTGGTGCCATAAGTAAAATGTCTGCTAGTTAAACACCGCTTTTAAAGTTGTTCTAACATAATAATTAACCTTGATGCTTCGAATGCACTATACAGGATTCTTTTAATTAGAAATAATGAATAAAAGGGGGGACGTGTCAACGAGGTCTTGTCTCTGAGAAATTTCAGAGACTTCGCCGCAACTGAATTGAGACCTCTCTGAGACCTGATGGAGACTTGAAAAAGTCTCCATCAGCTAGTCTCAGAAAAATTCAAACATGTTTAAATTTCCCGCAACTCCCTGGAGACCCGGCTAGTCTCCAGGAGACTTCGCGGAGACATCAAGTCTCCGTGAACTAGTCTCCAGGCCGGTGAGATAAGCCCTTTAGTCTCAGAGTCTCCCGGGAAGTCTCCTAAAATCCCATTTCTTCACAACTTGCAGGGTCACTGTCACAGAAATGCAAGAAAAGTAGCCTGAAAACTCACGAAATTGACAAAAAATGCTTTATATTTAGACGCGCTCTATCATTTCCACAAATGTCTGAGTTCACAATATACAGGAGGAAAAAACTAATTTCATTCCACTACTTGGGATATATAGTATAGTGCCTTTAATGTAAGCCGTTTTGTAAATTGGCCTGTACCTCTTCGTCCCCGATGCAGCACTGCTCCAGCAGCTGGTCGGCCGCAGTGTTGAAGGTCTCCAGATGCGCCTGCCGTCTCTCCAGCTCCAGCCCCAGAGCCTTGGCCTTCTGCACGCACTCGTCCAGGGCAGAGGGCTCGAGCCAGGGCTGGATCTCTCTGTCCCTCTCCTCACAGCCCGACAGCCACGGCACCAGCTCGGACTTGTGCCGCTGGTACGCCTCCGCTTTGGTAAGTGTGTTCTTCAGCTTGCTCTCCCGCTCAGAGACCTTCTCGTTAAGCCCTTCCCAGTCCCGTTTCAGGGCGGCCAGGCGGCACTGCAGAGCGGCGCGTTCGTCTCCTCCGGCGGGCAGAGAGGCCAGCAGCGACGCGCCCTCGGCCTGGAGGAGCTCATAGGACCCCCTCTGGCTCGCTATGCCCCGCTGCAGCTCATCCGTTTGGGACAGGAGGGAGCGCACGGCCTCGGGCTGGCAGGGCAGGGACACGCTGGACGCCTCTCTAACGTCGGACTGTTTGTCCAGCCACGACCGGAGCTCCTCGAACATCTGCTGGAACTGCTGCGTGGAGGACAGGGCCGCCTGGAGCTGGGACAGGCCATCAGCTGGGAAAGGGAAACATACAAAACATAGGATAAGAAATGCCAAGATAAACACGCTGCTCTGATATGACATTTTACAGTTCTATACAAACAGAAATGCCATTTGAGCTCCATTCACAGACGCATTCATCCACATTTCAAATACTTGCACAGAATTTTCTTGGAAACAATATGGAAAAAAGATTGTAAATGCAATATTTTCATCATATTGCCATGTTTTTAAGGAAAATTTGATACAATGGACAACTTTTGACCAGAAATACAGTACGATTTCTGCCAAAACTGCAGTCTAGACCCTCATTTTTGTATTTTTGACAAACTTATGGTGTAAAAGTAGTTGAGCAATGTCATTATTTTCCAAGAACTTTTGATTTAATGCCAGTTTTAATTCTATTTAATGCTTTTTAATGCCCCGCGGAAAACCTGCTATATTTTCAGCGACGAAATCTAAATAATTGATAAAGCCAGATGTGTGGTTTAATTTGTTGATACTAGTCCAGCCACTCCCAAACTTAAGAGCGGCATGGCCCACATTATACATCCACAGATCTCTTGGGGCCCGCGATGACAAGAATTTGCGCTATGTAAAAGAAAATGTCATGGTTTTCCAATTAATTTTGCTAGACTTTTGCTAGAGAAACAGTGACAATACATAAATTAGATTATATTTAAACAAATTCAAATAAAGTTAATTCAAAAACAAATTTATTTTGATGTGATTGATTTGTGGACAACCTCTGGAGGCCCTCCTGCAGTGGCTCTGAGGACCCCTAGGGAGCCCCGGACCCCACGACCCCACTTTGGGAACCAGTGTAATAGTCAAAAAGATTTGTTCGGAGGGGATTTTGGATTTCTTAAACTAGATATTTGTAAATACATCAGTAAAAATTCAAATTTCGCCTTTTTTTTACTCAATGAATCAGGCTAAGAATTGAATATTGACAAAATCCCTCTAAGCAAACCTTCAAAATATTGTTAAGTACAAGACTGGAACATGTGGAGCTACTAAAGTGGAGATGTTATTGCCACAATATGAGAAAAATGCATTTTGAGAAAATGGTCATTGATATTACACCAACCCATGGAGAAACATTGAATCAGTGCAATAATTACGCTTCTTATTGTAAAGATTAGGTCATTTATTTGTTTCCAGGTGAAAATATATACGTAAAGAGAGCAAATGGGCCCAAAACTTGAAAAAAAAAAAAGTCTTCAGTGTCTCCCCTTAATGTGCTATAAAGTAAAGTGTGACCGATTTCTCCAATCTTCCACTCACCGGCTCGCTCCTCCAGACTCCTCAGGGGCCCGCTCACACTGTCCAGCCGCTTCTTCAGCTCCTCTTTCAGGTACGGTTCGACCACGATGGCACTGAGCTCCTGGCACAGCCGCTCCGCCTCGCCCAGCTCGCCCCGGCGCCGCTCCAGCTCCGAGCGGATCTCTCCAGTCTCCTGCAGCCGCTGCTTCAGGGCTTCAGGCTGAGCGCTCAGAGAGGCCTGGCCGTCCAGCCTCTCCCCTAGGGCCGACACGCTGGAGGACAGCTCCCTCAGCAGGGCCTTGGGGGGAGGTGAGGAAGGTCAGTGGGACACTTTTTAAAGTTGCTGAACAAGATTTTTCTTGCCACAAAAGGAGGTAGTTGAGTTTAAACTGCTAGCTGAAGGCCCAATATGTTTAGGGCCGCCCCAATAAATTAGACATCCTGGTTCTTCATGTGCACTCATTGCAGTATAGTTTTGGATGCTTTTTGGATGGCAAAGCAAACTAAACCAGACCAACCAATGCTGATATAGACAGTGTTGTTGAAGGTCATGTAAACGTTAGGCACATTTGAGTAGTCCGTTTCATTATGATTGCAAAAGAGAAAACTAGGGCTGTCACTGACGATTTATTATTACTTTTTACCACATGAGGCTAAAGCAACGGCGTTGGAGGACATCTTGACAGAGTAAACTTCAAGGTAAAGTCTGTAGGATGCTCTTTGTACAAGTTTCTCATGTCATTCCTCATTTGAAAGGAAACCTCTAAAGTTCAGTCTGGGATTGTGAAAGTGAGAGAGCTCCGATTAGATTATGGGCCGAGATTTATCAAGATTTAATAAGAGACTGTTTCAAACTCATTCAATCCTGATTCAGCATCACAGGCAGACAATCATACACATTATTTTGCTTCCTTTCTCTCCAGTTTAGATTTTTCTTTGTTCATTTTAAGACAAAACAATTGATGTAAGAAAGTACTTGCTTTCACTGATGGGAATAACGACAAGAAAGAAGTATACAGTACCGATCTCATGGGAACAAGTGCACATGTAATCAGCCAATGCTTTCTTTATGTGCTAAATGACATCATCTAATAAAGCCTAATAAAGTTCCAAGAAGTGGTCTCATAGGTCTTGTTGTTCCATAAAGCTTTATTTTTAATATGCCACTGCCATTATGCGATTATACAGTACAATCTTAATATTACATGAAAAGAAAGTGCATATTTATATTTTAAATCCTTTACCTGGTATCTCTCGCTGGTTCCATGCGCCTGGTCGATGTGTTTTTCCCTCTGTGTCAGTCTGTCCGTCAGGCCGTCCCACTGCTCACTGATGGAGCCCAGCTCAGCCCTCACCTCACCCAGGTCCTTAGGCTCCTCAGAGGCATCGGACTGGGACAGGATGCCCTCCGCTGACTGGGTCAGCTGGTCGAACTGCGGCCGCCTCGTCTCAAACTCGCGCATCATGAACTTAGAATGAAACGCAAAGAATATTCGGATGAATGTTTAGATCAGAACGTGTCTAAAGGAGTCTATTCATCTATGTTCTTTTTTATTGTGTAGAACTTCATGGTTTCATCCTATTTTAGCCCAAGGTGAGCCCAAGTCTAGGCCTAGAAGTGTAATCCTGGTGGTACTCCGCCAGAATCTCATAAAAAATTTGAGCAGGTTAACTCCTCCTACTGGTTCTTCATAAAGACCTATGAGCATATCATTTCTGCTCAGTGCTGACGAAGTTCCTCCACTTCCACTAAAGGAAATATCACACATCCCCTCTGAAAAAGTCTTTGGAAGAACATGACAAAATAAAACCATAAATTCAAACCTGGATTCATCTATTATTTGAATTTTATCGCTGAAAATATAGCCAATTTTGGTCATTTTTACACATAAAATTCCTTATTTTAATTAGAAAACACAAAAAGACAGAAAACTCATAATACATTTTTTTCCCCTCATATTTCAGTAATACACATCTAAAGTTTCATATCATTCTCACTCACTATAACATTTTCCCCTATTCACCTCCAGTGCCCCGCCTTAAAACGATGCTAAGACCTATCGCTGCTCCTGTGACTCGAACCTCCTTTCTGCTGCTCATGTTCCCCACTGACCTGCACTTGCTGCTTCTGGGTGGTGAGCATGTTGGGGTCGATGCTGAGGGGCCCCAGGACGCTCATCATCAGCTCCTTCTCCCGGAGCCACGGAGCGAGCTGATTGGCCGCCGTGGAGAAGGTGCCCAGCCTATCGGCGCAGGTCTCCAGCTCCTTCTGCCTGTGGGCCGCCGTCTGATTGGTCGCCTGCCACCGGGAGTCTGGGGGAAAGAGGCAATTTAGGGATTTAGGTCATGTCTTTAACAACAAAAGTGCAATAAAGGTAGCTCTGTTTGGGTTAGATTGAAGATTTAGGTCATGATAATGTTGTGTTTGATATTCTCATATCGTCAGTTTTGAGTCGTCATCCTGTAGATGGTGTTAGACAAAGAGTAAAAACCAAACTCATTTCTTTGGAACTATTTAAAAATGAAAATCACAGTTCTATACGTATTTTGCATAGGGTAAAGAGTTAAATATTTCAAAAGTATTATTTTTTTGAGATGATTGATGAATTAATTTTTTTCCTTGCTTGTAAAGAAGATGATAACTATCATAATTATGATAACTACCATATGATAAACTATTATAATTATACAACTTAATGCATGAATCCCTTTCTCCAGAATCAAAAACACTTGTTATAAATGTCTTAAACTTGTTATAAATGCTATTATCCCTTCTATTAATGACTTTATATATTAAAAAATCTATTCTTTGTGGAACTATAAAAATTTCTTTTGCACATATGTGACCACAAGCAATGGATTCTAGGAGCACAAGTTTCATATGGACAACGTTTGTGAAAAAGGGGGAAACATCGCCACAGACACTCCACAGACACGGGGCTGGGATTTGACGCAGATCTTCGTGGGACCAAGGAGCATTTTCCCTGCGTAAGATTACGCACAGTGACTGGGAGAGGCACATGTTGGGACTTCTTCTGATGAAGACAATGCAAAGTAAGCAATTTAAGCTTTTTGTAGGAAAATACTGTTTGAAATGTTGGGAAGTAGCCATGTGGTTCAGAGCGGAATGTCCAGTATGGAAATTAACTGTACCCCCACTGAACTGTACCCCCACTGAACTGCATTTCAAAACACTAAATGTATACTTTTAAAGATACCAATACTGCTATCTGAAACATGGAGAGGTGATCTCAACTAATAGATTCTGCAAAAACATTAAAAATCATTTCATTCATCATCAATCATTTTGTAAAAAACACTTGTTTTGTCATTTACGTGATTGTTGTGCTGGCGACTTGTGTCACTGGAATCCATGACTGGTCACATATGCTCAATTGATCCTGACTGTAGTACAGAGGTTACATTAACCGAAAATTATTTGTCACTTACGTAATAGTGGAACATTTTGAAGGCCACCATCTGAGCGTTCCACAAAAAGCACTGCTACCACACCATTGTGGAGAGCCACTGGCCCATGCTTTTGCTTTCTACATGCATTTCTTCATGACAACTAAACAGTCTTTTACTGTCGCAATGGTTCCCTTATGATGATGATTTGTGTTGCAAAAAATCATGTTTCCCCAATTCTGTTAAGAAATCATGTTTAGTTTAGCATCATTTATCCTGAAACCTCAGTTTGTTCCCTACATAAATAATAGGTAAGCAATTATGCTCAAGAGTTTACATCCCCTGGCAGCATGCATTTCATAGAATATGAATGATAACACAAAAACCTTTATTTCAGTGATTGTGTGATTTATTGTCAAAAAACCTGTTTGTTTACGCTTTTTAACTAGAAACTAATCAAATGTCCCTGATCAAAAGTTTACATATCGTACATCTTCAAACAAATATAAATTTTTTCAGAGAGTCCATTTTTGTTAGAGAGTCCTCTATTTCAGCTGAAGTGAGTTTTTCTTTGCTCCTGAACAGTTTTCCTGGCAGTAGTTGAAGGTCATGTAAACGTTCGATCAGGGACATTTGAGTAGTTTCTCTTTCATTATGATTTCAGAAGAGTAAACTCAGTTCTTTGGCAATAAATGGCTTCACACAACCACTAACCATGAGTGGAGTTATCATTCATATTCTTTAAGATTAAAAGGGATGTAAAATTTTGAGGACAACTGCACCCGTTTAAACACCGAAAGACCTCAGGGCTGATTTTTTTTT
>OMNZ01055500.1:0-17737 GCA_900303255.1 Lesueurigobius sanzi | reverse complement strand
GCACTTCCTGTTGACCTTTCACAATAGAATTCTCTGCATAATATAGGATAAGCCTGTTATTCTTTCTTCCTTTCTTTCTTAAGTTAAAGAGGGCGAGGCCCATTTTAATTTATGGCACGCTGTGTGTCCGACTCCGACCTCGAACATAAGTTCTATAAATAGAGTCCGAATCTAACCGACTCGGTCGGGTTTCCACACTAATGTGGACCCCTGTCCCAAGACAATAAAGGATTCCATCGATCCATTCATTTTCTTCCACTTTATCCGGGGCCGGGTCGCGGAGGCAACAGTCGGAGACACCCAGACTTCCCGATCCACGCACACCTCCTCCAGCTCTTCCTGGGGGATCCCAAGGCGTTCCCAGGCCAGCCTAAAGACCTTGTCTTTCCAGCGTGTCCTGGGTCTTCCCCGGGGCCTCCTCCCAGTGAAACGTGCCTGGAACACCTCTCGAGGGAGGCGACCAGGAGGCATCCGAAACAGATGCCCTAGCCACCTCAGCTGGCTCCTTTCGACGTGGAGGAGTAGCGGCTCTGTTCCGAGCTCCTCCCGGGTGACTGAGCTCCTCACCCTATCTCTAAGGGTGCGCCCGGCCACCCTGCGGAGGAAACTCGCGATCTTGTCCTTTCGGTCATGACCCAAATTTCATGACCATAGGTGAGAGTAGGAACGTAGATCGGCCAGTAAATCGAGAGTTTTGTCTTTTGACTCAGCTCCTTCACCACAACACAATAAAGGATTATCTTACCTTAATCTACAAAAAACAGTTCTGTTACTAAAAGTTTTTTATTGGCAATTGTGTCCACTCCACAGCTCACAGGGGGCGGAGCTAACAGACAGGAGCAGTGGCGGAGCTAACACAGGTTACAGAGGTACTGGTACCGTACTGCAGAGGGACCAAGGGGCCCCCACTAAAATACACCAGATTGAACTGAATTACAATTGTGTAATTTCAAATGTCCTGGGGGAGGCCCCCCAGAGCCCCCACATTAATACATTTTCACCTATCTCTAAACTCCTGGCTGTGGCCCTTGCTCTACAGGCTTGTAATACAAGTGTTAGCCATTATTATTATTTATCAGGCTACAGTCCTGTAGGGCCGAGACCAGTTTTAAAATGACAATCAAATGAGGTGAATCATTACAGTGCTCATTATTAATTTTAATTTATAGAAAGAAAGAAAAAAATGTCAAGAGTATTTTCCTGTTTTCAATATACACCTGCCACCGACCCTCCTCGAGCCGTCACCTTATCTGGATGGATGGACCTGCCACCGTAGCATAGAATCGTCATTTCTGCCCACCCCCCAAGATGAGATAGACACCCCAGACTCTCATTGAAGGCATTAATTTTTGTGTGTGAAAGTTGTGAGCATGAATATGGCCATACCACATCTGGGTCAAATGCTATATACTCACTGTGATAATTATAATATAATAATATTGCTCAGAGTATTAGGTTGTAAGGTTTTGAACTGAGAAATGTAATTTGAAAATCAAAAAATCTCCTTGTCAAGTGGAAAGAAATGATGGATGTTACATAAACAAAATGACCATATGACTTTATTACACTGAAGTGAAACTACTTTTTATTATCTTTTATTGGCAAAAAAGCAACTGTATAAAATGTAATAAGCTAAGAAAAAGAGACACATTTTTGCATGATGCATGCCTTAAACCAGGGGTGTCCAAACGTTTTTCATCGAGGGCCACATTTTGAAGCTCTGTCTCACAATAAAGTGTTTTTAGGTTTTAAATGTGTAGAATTCTTAAACTTAAAGAAAATAAAAGTATTATCTCTGCCGATGTGTGCCAATTCAACAAGCAAACATAGGTCTGAGGGCCGCATGAGGAGACCCGGTCCACACTTTGGGCACCCCTGCCTTAAACTACATGCTTGGAGGCTAACGATAAAATAAATCAGCCCTGTGACCTGCATCTTGATTTTAAAACACAAGTCGCAAATCTGTCAGAAAAAATCACTATGTTTTTCCCCAAACGGTGCTGCCCTGCAACACATCGCCACAAAATTAGCCCAATGCTCTCATTTATGTGTGGGAGGGGGTCAGCTCCTCGCCCCCCTCCTCCTCCTGGTCCCAAACACACAGGTCAGACCCCCATTCAGAGCCGGCCCTGGCGCGTGTCCTGCCTCATGTGCTACCATTATCCCCCGCTCACTGCCAAAAACCGAAACTGAGAACAGAGCCCGGACCTGTGGGTGGGGGGGTGTGGGGGGGCCGGTTTGGCAGTGGTGTGGGTTCGGGGAGAGGGTGAGGGGGGTGTGGCCGAGGGTCAGATGAAAGGGTGACTGTCCTCGCCTTCTGTTAACCTGGTCAATTAAATTCACATCGGGGAGAAATGATTTGCAAATGATACACAAACGGACTGCAGCGTGGTCCGCGAGGCCAATCGCGATGAAGATGTGCGGAGGGGTAATGACAGGAGAGGGGAGGGGCCTAAACGCTGTCACTTTACATGTATAAGAGGAGACACCACAGGCAAAAAAATAAATACTTTCAATTGGGGCCAGTTTTCTCTCTTTACATACAGCATATCATTCAACTGGAAACAAACAAATGCCATAATCTTTACAATGTGGAGTGTAATTATTAGGGCGGATCAATACTAAGATATTTATACTTTGATAGTGGAGGCTGTATTGAAAGTATTGATACTCATGTCTAGACATCGATACAACACACTCATGGTTAGTGGTTTGTGTGAAGCCATTTATTGTTAAAAAAAACCAACAAAAAAACAGTTTGTTTACACTTTTCAACTAGAAACTTTACATATTGTGCATCTTGAAACAAACATAATTTTTCAGAGAGTCCAGTTTTGTCAGAGAGTCCTGTATTTCAGCTGAAGTGAGATTTTCTTTGCTCCTGAACAGTTTTGCTGGCAGGTCATGTAAACGTTAGATCAGGGACATTTGAGTAGTTTCTGTTTCAAAAGAGTAAACTCAGTTCTTTGGCAATAAATGGCTTCACTCAACCACTAACCATGAGTGGGAAAAAGATTTGTGTTATCATTCAAATTCTATGAAAAATAGCCTAAAGAAAGTGTTGTAAACCTGACTTTATCCATTATGTTTGTAGTCTTTATTATTATTTCAATTTTGTTGCAAAAAATATAGGCAATTGTAGCCATTTTTATGCATAAAATACCTTCATTTTATATTCAAACATAAAATGACAGGAAACTTGCAATATTTTGTCCCCGTCATATTTATGTGAGTAATACACAGCAAAAGTTTCAAATTGATACTACTGTATTTTCACACTTTTTCTCATAGTTTGGCAGGTCCTGTGACTTATACTCAGGTGCGTCTTATACTGTATATTAAATATATAATTTCACAGGTTATTTTCACACTCATTCTGTTCTTTATGCTAGTTATCTGAATAACTGTCACGTTATTATACCAGACTCCTATTCAGTTTGTTGTTTATGCTTGGTGTAGCTGAATAACCATCACTGTGTTACGTTAGCACCGTTCAGCCTGTTCACTATTCTATTGTTATTATATTTTGCCTTTCAAAATGAAATGTCTGTTCTTGGTCTCTGATTTTGTAAAATAAATTTCCCCAAAAAAATATGACTTACTGTATAATCCAGTGTGACTTATATAATTATGTAATTTTTCTTCTTCACTATGCATTCTTTGGCTTATAGGCCAGAATATATGGTATACAGTATTTCCCAGTATTTAACTTTTGACTGGTAACATACATGAAAAACTAAATAAATCTTTTAAAAGAAAAGAAAACTAAATTAATCTAGATTTCTTTTGCCCTGGCTGTGCTCTCAGAATTTTTAGCTATAACATGGTTAATCTCAGTAACAAACCATTCATAAATTCACTGCAGTGTCTCCCCTCAAAACTCACCCTGCTTATCACAGCGTCGGCGCATTGTAATGACATCACATCTGAAAAGCCCATGTCATGCTAAACGCTTCCACCTTGTCCTGTCTTCCTCCCATCTGCCGCGGTCCGCTGTCATCGCCCCGACACTGAGGAGGGGGGTCTGGGGCTTCACTCGCGCTAAAAGGCAGCGTGTTGGCCCTATGATAAGGTTATGGAGGTGTCCTGTCTGCCTGTGTGTGGAGCATCATGGCTTTTGAGAGGGCCCCTGGGACCGGCCCCCCCAGCCCCTGCCCGGGCCCCCTCGCGGTGATGGATGCCCCCAGCCGCCCGGCTAAATTAAAAGCCTATTTTGTAAAGTTGTAAAGAGAACAGAATGGTTGGAGGGCCCAGAGGAGCGGGTGGGGGGGGTGTTTGTAGTCCCATCGGGCCCCGGGGAGGAGGGCCAGAAGGGGGGTCCGCCTGCCTGCATGTATGGATGTACCTCCTGCTGGAGACGTCCTGCTCCGGGCAGATGTAGACTGAACATATTTCAGATTTATGAAGCATGGTAGGCTTTATAAGTGTCAGATTAGAAAATTAGCTGCTTTTGTACACAGCCATTGGAGATGTGCTGCTGGGAATAGCATGGGGATTATAGGCTCAGTTTTACACAATAATGTCTATTTCTAAATGGGCTATATACCTCTAGGAATCTTCAAAAGTGTTGTTCGTCTTTGAATCTTTCAAATATACAAACCTTTTGTCTTCTTTCCCCTTGTTTGCAGCCGGAAATACTGTAAGAAAAACAACACATTTAATACATTTGTGTTGCCTCCCAAAGCCCTGGACATGACCACATCACAATCACTCGTAATGAAAAAGCAATAACACTAATGCCTTATCTTTGGTGAATGTGCACCTACGGCAAGTCATATGGAGCCAAGGGTAGTTTTTTCTATTATTTATGTATCCATCTTTGTATAAGCTTGAAAACAATGCGGGCCGATGTCTTAAATTAATTCATTGTCAGACTCACCAGCACTGTTGGGAGTAACTCATTACAAAAGTAAGTTACAGAAATGTATACATTTTTTCAGTAACATCGGAATATAATATTTTACTTAAACAAAATACAGTACTATATTAGTCATTACAATTTAAGTAACTCGAGTAACAAGTGCAACTCCCCAGCAATTAAGATGCAGCACCAAGTCAAGTAGGATACTGGCGTAGAAGCAGATGTGCGGTGACGTGTGTAGCTAACATCGTCAAACAAAACACGAAAGCATGGAGACGACTGAGAAAAAGGAAATCTTTGATTATACTTTAGCTAGGTAGAATTATTCTCCCTTTTTCAGTTTATATTTTGCTAAAAGTAACTCAAAGTAGTGGAATACAAACATGTTACATTTTTAAAGCTGTAACTATATAGAATATATTACAATTTTTAAGTAACTTGCCCCACACTGGTCACCGGTATCCAATGTGATACTATGTGATATTGAGACACATAAATGGTTCCCTTTGTGGCATGGTGGTGACATGGGGCTAACTAAATCAAATGAGTAAAAGTAAAGCATAACACTATAACTAATGGCAATAATGCAATAGTCACAAATGCCATTTTGGAGTTCATATGTGACGACAGAGAAGACATTGAACTTTGTGACAGTTTTTGTTTCATGTGGATTGGCCCGGGGATGACAGGGAAATTAGCAATAAACTAAGACTAGAAATCTGCAGTTTGGCAGTTACCGTAGTTCCCACCACTATAGAATTTTCAGCTGTCCACCGCCACGCTTTCACATTATAGAGGGGAGCAACGGAAAGGTTAACGCCCCCTTTTTGGTGAAACCAGAGGCCGCGTCCATAGAGATGAATGTGGAAACATTGATTGAGATCTTCACATTTGCGTCTGAAAAACATTTTATGTGTTTCATATACAGTATTTGTCTGATATAAAAGAGAAGCCGCTGTAGAAGTTTCACAGAGGACAGTTAATGTTTCAAAGTGGCTAAAGTTAGCAGAAAGTTAGCATGTTCAGACTTCAATATGAACTGTTTAGCTGTTCATAGTGACTTCATTTGATCAAATCCGAGGTTGTAGTTTGTCAATATAACTGTAATTTTTTCAGCTTCTTTTGTATCAATATTGCTTCATTTTTGAACGGCTAAACAGTTCATATTGAAGTCTAACTTCCTGCTAACTTTAGCCCACTTTAAAACATTATTTTTAAAAAATGCATAAAATGTTATTTTTCAGACGTAAATGCTTTCGCCAAAAAGGGGCGTCGACCTTTTCGCTGCTCGGCTCTATAGGCTCTTTCGAAAGTTCTGATGCCACATGAATCAACCTATTGTGTAACTATTCAAACCCAAAACTGTCCTTCTCATTTCATAATCGAACATTGGATCGGTTCTAAGTGTGTTAACCGTTGTTGGATGAAAGAGAGCATTTTTTCCCACTGCTGCCTGTGGGGGGCGCTCCTGGCCAAATCCTCACTAGCTCTAGCGGTAAAATTTAAACATGCGTCTAATCCTTACAGAGGCATTGTTTAAATTAAAAAAAATACAACATCAATACTCAGGCCTCTGTAGAATATGTTTTGAGCCTCATATGGATGATATGATTACTGTAACATCAATGCTATTTTTTCTCTTATCGTGAAAACAATGTGTTTTACAGATCCATGTCCTCCATCCTTTTTAATTTACAATCAATCAATTTATTTTTGTATAGCCCAGTATCAGGAACAAGAGTTGCCTCAAAGTTGACGCAGTATGACAACACCATATCAATCTATAACTTTCAAGGCCTTTTTTTTAAATTAATTTTCATTTGTTTATTTTGAAGGGGGTTGTGATAAGACATTCAATCAGTGAAATGCAGAATCCTCACCTCTCGAACTGGACCGTTCTGAAATCAGGTGATAAAACATTAATACCGCACGAGGAAACCAGCAGACTAGGAGGAAAGGAGACGAGGAAAGAAAGGAGTCTAGGAGGGAGCGTGAAAGTCTACTTGAAGATCATTCCGTGTTGTTCTTTCCCTTTCTGTCGTCTTTTTCGGAATCCTTTGTGCAATCATGTTCCCGCTCGGAGCCAATTTGTATTTGCACGGCACACAGTCATTTCCATGTGGGTTCATGCGCACACCTCCGCTGTTAATTGGATTTGGATCGCGTCCAAATGTGCGCTGTGTACCCAGTCATAATTATACAGGGCAGATCTGAGCGCGCGGAATTTGGGCACAGATTTAGGCACGTCGCGCCACTG
This sequence comes from Lesueurigobius sanzi, assembly GCA_900303255.1. Classification (NCBI taxonomy): domain Eukaryota; kingdom Metazoa; phylum Chordata; class Actinopteri; order Gobiiformes; family Gobiidae; genus Lesueurigobius; species Lesueurigobius sanzi. The sequence continues at coordinate 10,619 of OMNZ01055500.1, read as the reverse complement.
ACACCCAGTTACTCCAGGGAAAGAGAGAGAGAGAGAGATGTGTCTGAACTGGCCCTGACTGAGAGGAAGGAGCTGGGTGTCAAAGGCAGTGGTGGGCGAATACTACTACTATGCACCGATCCAGCTTTTTTACTTCCGATACCGATACTTGGGGTTTGAGTAATCAGTGTTGTACCTGAATACGGTCATTGAACGAATGTTCATGAACGCGTTCATATTTTGGGGCGAACGTGAACTGAACGCACTGTATTATCGCCTGATGAACGAGCTATGAACGTGTTCATCAAGAATAATAATAATAATACATTTTATTTATATTGCACTTTACATTTCAAGGAAACCTCAAAGTGCTACAACAACAGAAATAAAGCGGATAAAAACAAGTTAACATTTCCATAACACACAGAGCAAGCACAAGTAAAAACAATCAGAGACTGCAAAACCTTAATAGGCCTTTTTAAATAAATATGTTTTTAGGCCTTTTTTAAAGGCCTCAACACTCTGGGGCGCCCTCATGGACTCTGGGAGGGTGTTCCAGAGGCGAGGGGCGACTGCCCCAAAGGCCCTGTCTCCCATTGTGGAGAGCTTGGTCATGGGCAGGTGTAGGGTGTGGGTGAAGGTGGACCGTAAGGGCCTTGTGGTGGTGTGTGGGGTAAGGAGCTGGTAAGGAGCACTCATCCTGGTGTCTGTGAATGGCATGCCCTATCTATTTAACTTTCTTCAATTAACCTTTCCGACATTACGTCACCGACACTGGGTCGCGTTGCATTGGTGTGTATGTGGAAATGCCCGGATGTGTTCCAGGTGAAAACCCGGCTAAACGCACCATAAAGAGCCCTTAATATTTAGTGTAAAAACAGAGATCTCATGCTGCATCCACTTGCATCTCTGCCCCAGGGGAACACTATCTTCAGCACATCCGGTCGGTGCGAACCCCGTCAAAATAAAAGTGGTAGTTTCAAAACACTGTGGTTCTATATGAGCTTTGAAAAAAAAGAAAATTAACTTCCCCAACACTGTGAGTATCTACCAATACCAACCGATACTGGGAGAATTTGGGGGGGGGGGGGGGGTTGGTTTGACATATCTGTTGTTCATTAAAGAAACTGTTTTGTAGTGAGTGAAAAAAATGATTGGTCCATGTTACATAACAGAACTTCCAACATAAAATTATCTGATCATTAATGCATTAAGATAAGATAGTTTTTTATTGATCTCACAATGGAGAAATTTACTTGTCACAACAGCTCTTAGGACAGTATCACACAGGGGGGTGCACAAAGTCATTATAAATATGTTTTGTCAGTACTTCTGTGACAGTATTTCTCAAACTAAAATACTGATGCGAACTGCAGTATTTTGCGCGGCGATCATGAGTAGTATTGCGGAGCGTAAAACTAATTCAATGACTGAATTCTGCAGGTTTAGAGCTTTCAAATGACACGTACAGCATGTCCATATTCATTGAGATTAAGTTGGTGAAAGTATAGGTTCAGTATCAGATATTTGGAATCAATATCTGATATTGTATTTTTCCCAATATCAGCTCCGAAATCCGATTCCAGTGTCGGATCGGTCCATCCCTAGATACTACTGGTCAAACATTACTCCAAAGATACTGAAAGTTGTCCAGTGATTTTTTTTTTTTGTGTAGTTGTGTGTAGGACGTTTCACTCTTCATCCAAAGAGCTTCATCAGCTTAGTTTATATTTTTGGATAAAGAGCGAAATGTCCTACACTTCAACTACAGAGTACAGATGAAGACTGAAGAATCTTTGCCTATGATGGACAACTCATGTACGACTAAGAACCTACACAGACGGAGTAAAGTACTGAAGTATTTGCTGAGTAAAGGACTTAAGTATTCAAAGTAAAAAGTACATTTCATTTAGTGATGAGATGTATGTGTCACGCCCTGAGCTGTGACCTGGCTCTCCTGTCTCTCCCTTCCCCCTCCTGTGTCTGTGTGGGCGGAGTCTTCCTGGGAGCAGTCTCACCTGGCTCCCATCTGCAATCAAGCAGGCTATTTGGATCCAGCTCTCCAGCCACACGGTGCCAGATTGTTTCATCAGTTTCATGGTGACATACTACGACGTCAGGTCCCGTCCACACGAAGACGAAGACGAAGACGGGCCTAAATGCAAAAGTATTATTTCAAACCGGCCTATCATCCACACGAAGCCGGCGTTTTGGGGGAGTGTAAACGATAAAATTTGAAACCATGTCTCAGGGTGGAAAGATTTCAAAACGCCGTTTTCGCGGCTCCGTTGTTACAGCTTTCCTAAAACGATGACATCACAGCGCCAGCGTTGTGTATGTTTTGCATAATCTACTGACCTTATAATGGCTTTATCAACCCAATCCAGCCTGTTCTGACCGTGATACTTCTCTGCTTCACCGCGAGGCACAGCTGACACACGGAGAAAAGCCACAAAGAAATATCCTCCATTCTGTCTGTGTTTTTGTCCGGACAGTCTGTTCACTGACAATATTTCTGCTCTCGTCCTTTAAATCTAAAACACAAATCATCCTCTTTGTTTCTTCTGTAAACAAAAAAAAAATCCACGGGAATAGTTTCATTTCACCGTGATGGGTCTGTTTAGGCGCATGTGCCATCTACAGTTTTGTTCTGCTTTGGGAGGTGTCCTGTAGTGGTGTCACAGCGCCACACACAGGCTTGGCAGCTGTACTACAGTGTTTCCACACAAATGAGTAGATCCATGTGGATGCACACATTTACTGAACGGGCTTTCATGTTTACAGAGAGCGTTTTTGAAATTATATGCGTTTCGTCTTCGTGTGGATGGGGCCTAAGTTCCTGGATCTACCTGCCTGCCTGACTTGCTGCTCCTCATCTGCCACCGGCCATACTCACCTCAACTCCTGGACAATAAAGACTCACTTTTTCTTTGAACTTGTCTAGCGTCACTTTTTGGGTCCCACTCTTTGTGTGCCGTAACATTATGGCTCTTTCCAGGAAGTCATGTCAAAGAGCCATTCAAAAGACTGGCTCCTTTTTTATATGATTTTTTGACGCCAGCCAGACTTATATTATGAGTATATTACGCTGACAGGAAGGCTACACTTTGTATTAAGTATAAGTATAATATGATTATCCTTTGAAAAACATGATAAAAAATTTGAGCCACAGTCAGAGAAATCTGCCAATCCATTTTCGCAAAAATCTGTCCCTTACGTTCCCCCTTCTTTGCATTTGTGCTGATTCTTGAGTCCATGTAGGATTAATCTATGTTTACATGATAGTCTTATTTGGTTGATATCTTACACTCAGCTGTGAGGAGGAAAATCTTCCAAATGGAAGTGTCGTACACGTATGTCCAAAGGTATGAAGTGATATTCGTTTAAATTTTCTGGATAGAGAACCTTCTGAGTAGAGAACCTTCTGTGTAGAGAACCTTACAGGAGCTTCTGAGTATAGAGATACCCTTTTGTATTTACCTGCTCAAATCAAGGGCAAATATACTTAATTCAAGAAAATTTCACTTATTTCTAGTTCACCTTTTGCATTGTTTGAATTTACAAATGATGAAGCAACTAAATTGTCAATATTAGCCAATTAATTTGGCTGTAAGTCAAAATGTATACATTACGACAGCAAAGCGAAACCTAAAAATTGAAAAAATGTAGTTTTGGCTGCAGTGCCTCCCCTTCATAACCAAGGCGACCAGTGCACTCCCCACACCACTCCTCCATCCCTCCTAATGTCTTCACCCACCGCGGCCCTTTCATTAGCCCAGTGCCCTGCTGCCCCTCGCGCTTGTGTCTCCTGCTCGTGTGTGATCAGATAGGCCCAGGCGTGAGAGTGGCGATAAGCCCCAAAAACGAGGGGTTTCCCTGGGGTGCGCGGGCGCTCCTACCCCCCACACTCTCTCTCTCTCTTTCGCCACTTCTTCCACCTGTACGCCCACCACTCCCCCATCCCCCTATCTGCCCCTGCTGCCGGTGGCTACGCTAGTTTAGTATGCATAGAACTGAGCTATCTGCCTGGCTGCACCTTGCCCCCCCCCCCCTCCCGCATCACACGAGCGGTCACGGCTTTATATACACCACACACACATATATATATAGAGAGGGAGAGGCAAGGGGGAAGCGTCTCGGGAGGGGGAGGGCAGGGGGTGCTGTTGTCATAATGATGAGGGGAAACACACGCGCGGACAATGGGTCTGTGAAAGCCGGTGTTCAGGGGCTGTGATGTGTAGGGAGGTAGAAGTGTTCGAGGGGAGGATGTGTGGAGGTTTTTGAGAAAAGTGCTCTGCGAATGTGGCGCATGTATGGACTCCTCAAGGCCGGTTTATACGTCAGAAAGTCTGTGGGAACTGGGGTGTACGCAGGTGTGTTCAGCCTCATCCCGTCAGGAACAAGATCTACAATGTTTTTTTTTTTCCTGGAGCAGCCATTCCCAAACCTGAGAGTGTCTCTTGGGGCCCCCTGAAGATAACAATTCACTTTATTTAAAAGAAAATGTAATGGTTGTCTAAGGGTTTGCTCTTTAATTTACATATGAAATACAAGGAAACAGTTACAACAGGGTCAATTAGATTCCATAAAACTGAATTCATAGTTGTGGCCAAAAGTTTACATACCCTGAAATGTCCTAGAATATGAATGATAACACAAAAACCTTTATTTCACTCATGGTTGCGTGAAGCCATTTATAGTCAAGTTTGTTTAGGCTTTTACTAGAAACTAGCCAAATGTCCCTGATCAAAAGTTCATATTGTGCATCTTGAAACAAACATAATTTTTTTCAGAGAGTCCAATTTAGTCAGAGAGTCCTGTATTTCAGCTCAAGTGAGTTTTTCTTTGCTCCTGAACAGTTTTCCTGGCAGTTGTTGAAGGTCATGTAAACGTTAGATCAGGGACATTTGAGTAGTTTCTGTTTCATTATGATTTCAAAAGAGTAAACTCAGTTTTTTGACAATAAATGGCTTCACACAAACCACTAACCATGAGTGGGAAAAAGATTTATGTGTTATCATTCATATTCTATAAAAATTGGCCAAAAGATTAAAAGGGTATGTAAACTTATGAGCACAACTGTATATATATTGTTTATTTGGTTGGGACAGTACATGAGAACCATACATGTAAACACACCACTCTGGATCGTAGCCATGGGCTAATTTCCATCTGTTGTTCATTCATCCTGGTCTATTGTACATGTTTTTAGTGGGAGGAGAAACTGGAGGAAACCTACACAGCAGACACATGGAGAACATACAAACTCCACACAGAAAGGCCCCGTCCAGCCTGGGAGTCGAACCCGGGACCTTCTAGCTGTGAAGCTCTAACCGCCAAAGTTATTTTTATAAAGTTCATCAATATATTTTTATGTGATTGATTTGTGGACAACAATTTGACGCATTTGCTACTGGGCTGCACAGAAACTGTAAATAATCTCCGAAATCCAAATTCTTCTTTGGCCTGTCCCTCTTGACACACCAATAAGCTTGTCCATAGATATATAATAAAACTCCTGATAGAAAGTCGCCATAGAAATCCATTGGAATACATCCAGTTCTAGTACATATCTACGCTCTGGTCCTCGATGAAGACGCATCATGCATAACCACATAAAAGCTAGCTACATTGGTAAGCACACAAGCTAGGGCCAACTGATGAGCCAGAAGAGGAGCCTGACCTCTAAAAAGCTAATTTTAACAAACAATACCAGGAGTCGGGTTTGTCGCTACAGGTGACTCTCTCGCATGCGCCAAGTCCGCTCTGCATAATATGTGGAGACAGGCAAAACTGCATCGGCACATGGAGACTTAACACCCTGGATTAAAATATATTTCTTTGGAGTTTTTTTGAAAAAAAAAAAAAGGCGAACAAGAAGGACAGAAACAATTACTGGCAAAGAAACCAGACCAGGGCTCCCTCTGGTTCAGCGTTTGGTGAGTTTTACTTTTCATGCACTTTATTCTTGCTGTATTTATCTGCCACATGTGGAAAGCCGGTCCGTGAAAATAGTGCCTGCATTAAACTGGTCCGTGGTGCAAAAAAAAGTTTGGGGACTGCTGTTCTAGATGATTTTAAACCAATCTCCAAATGGTGAATTCTAATTTGATATGATTGGATTCATGTAAATCTTTTGTCTGCAAGTCCTTTTAACTGGTCAACCTCAAGTACATATTTTGAATGTTGTCACATTATTATATATTCGTTGTCATTATTAATACAATTAATAATAATGCCTTACAAGCCTGTGGTCACACGTTTCTCAAAGCTCTAATTGTAGCTTCAGCCCCTCTGACCACCACCAACCACTCATTCTTTCAACACACTTTACTGTCTGCTCCCCTGTCACCCACCGGTGCAATTAACACAGCGCAAAAACAAATCTAAGAAAGAAAACGGTAAGTAAAATGATCTGCTCCTGGAGTCTTTTTGTGCGGAGTCTGCCAGGGGACACAACGACAAAACTCATTATTGTGATATTTAGTCAGCTTTGCAAAGTAACAACATGAAAGCCAGGAAATCCAAACCAACGCGCCGCCCTCACTGATTCACTGGGATCAATAAAAGTGGCCTATATGGACCGGTGTGTGGCTGCGTCCTTTTGGCAGCCATCAATTTCCCCCTCACTCCCAGCTCTGAAGTGCAGCAGAGGGAGAGAGACGGGTGTGAAAGAAGAACGAGGGGCGGAGCCATTTGACGGACAGGTTCCTAAAGGCATCATATAGTCTTGGCCCGGTGAATGGATGAACACTGGCTTTCACTGGGTCCTGTCAACACCGCGGTCATCAGAGGAATATGAAGACAGGGTCAGACAATGCATGTGTTCAGAGAGGCTCTTTAAAGGCAGGGCATGTCACAACACAAATACACGTACGGCGGGAAGCAGAGCGCTGACATTAAGACAGGTCCTTTGTGCTGCGTTGTAAAGCCGCCAAAGCATTGTGTAGAGATGGGGATTGTGTTGTCAAAACCTCATCGGATTCTTCCTTAGTGTAATGTTAAACCGGGGAAGATTTTGAAATGTGCAAATACTCAATTTATTGTTGGCTTTAAGTATTTACCATGTCGTTAAGATGAGACGCTGCAGGTGAATAGGGCAGGACAATGAGAAATTTGAAACTTTTGCTGAACATCACTGACATAAATATGAGGAAAACATGTATTGCAAGTTTATCTGTCAATTTATATTTTCATATAAAAATAAGCAATTTTATGCACACAAAAAAAAGTAAAAAATGCATGTTTGATATTTAAATCAAAATAATTGATAATGAGCCAGATTTAAATGTATGGTTTTATTTTGCTGATGTATTAGCTACAAAGATTTGTTCAAAGGGGATTTTGAATAGAAATAAAGTGTTCGGGAATCAGTACCACAAAAAAAGTAGATTTTTTGGGGAAGGTGCTCTTTGGTGTTGGGACAGAAATTCAAGAGATAAACAAAGAACCAAGGCACTCCTACAACATTAAAGACTATAACTGACATGTTTTTCTTTTTGTAGTAACATTATTTTTGGCCCATGAAAGTATGTTATAAAAGTAGTAACTTATGGGAAAAATAAGCCTGATGTGTGAAGTCTTCATTGTATTCTGATTTGTTGATGTTGTGTGTGGGTTCAACCGAAATAGTCAATATGCGACGAAAAGGGGTTTACCTTTTTGTCACATATTGACTCCGAAGGACGGCCATGATGGTAAAAATAAATATTTCGTCACATTTTGACTAAAATATAGGGAGGATAGGGAGGCCACCAACAAATGCAATAACCAAATATTTTCTCTGAACTGTGTAAGTTCTCAGTCTCAGTCACGAAATGTCTATCGTAGGCAAAGATTCTTAAGTCATTATCTGTACTCTGTAGTTGAAGTGAAGGACGTTTCGCTCTTCCTCTAAAGAGCTTCATCAGCACTGAGCAAACCGTTGGTCCCACTTCTCTTTAGTACAAAGACTATACTCTCACCTAGAGAAAAACAACATCTGTTGTAGACTGAGACTGACAACATGTGTACACCAGGCCCTTGTAGAGAACAATGCGATTTGCACATCTCGGGCCGTGCGGTGCATTATGGAAAGGTCAATTTTTGGGCTACCAAATAACATTCAGAGATGGCGGAAACCAATGAACAGAGCTGTGATTTGTACCATCAACCGCTGGAAAGTTGATGATTTAACGTGTTTTTGTAGTCGCCGTTATTGCCTATTTTAACCAGGGCTGTTTACGGCAACAGACCCAGATACACAACAGCACATACTATGGACCATAATGTCTTTGTAGCTCACTCATAAGAGCGCACTTTGCCATCATGGTAATGATGGATATATTGGCGTTTTTAAAGTAAGCTCATGTGTTTTGGGCACCTCTATTTTATTTATTTATTTATTTAATATGGACTTAACGTGAGTTAAGTGATCAAGTGACAGTGTAGACCTAGGTTAGCTACTACGCTAATTGGACTTGCGGCAATTTATCCACTATATTTCACATCAACACCATTTTATCATTGATTCCTGACTAACTTAAAAGATATACAAAACTGACAGTGAGCAAACAACAATTTCCCCTACTCGTTCCTCTATGTACTGCTACAGAGCAGCCCCTGAGCCTCTATAGCCTAATTCACACACACTGTGCCACGCGGCCTGCACCCTGCCTTTACCCAGTTAGCCCCTTGTGTATGAATGCGAAGAATCCACGGGTCCAGCTGGGACATATGGACCAGTGCGGCATGCACCCGCATGTGAATGCGCACAGTGATTGGCTGGCTAATCAGCCTCTTGGGAGTGGCAAGTTTTTTTTTTTTCTTTTTTAACTCTTTATTTTGGTTTTACAACACAGAAAAAAGCTAAAACAAAACCAAAAAGGGGACACATAACACCACAGCCATGATAATCAAAGTTATATAAAAACAGAATGGTCACTCGACAAGAAGTAGCTGCGAAGTAAAGTCCTTATTAATTCCATCAAGAGTCATTAACAAAGTCATCTCAGTGATTGTCTACCTGTGGATTATCTACAAATCGATGGTGCCAGTTATGAAACAGGGGGACCCGTTGGTGGGTCGGGGGGAAAGACCTCGCTTAAGAGAGGGCCCGGAAAGGAAGGGCCAATGCATCCATAAACACCATCCTATCAGGATCCTATCCCTCCCGCGCTGCTGGACGCCTCTGTAGGAAGCCTTTATTCTCTAACTCGGTGTAAACATCTTGAGCACATCTGTAGGTGCGCGTGCCGGAGGACCAGTGCATCCTCATATTTGTGAATGGCGTCAGGAACCATATGTTCTTCTCTTTAAGAATTTTTTTGATGCCGTTGCATTCTTGATGCCTCTTGACTACTTCCTCAGCTGGATAATCGTGATCAAAGCCTATGTGTCTGGGGCCCACCTGGACCAGTTCTTTGGTCATGTATTCCTGAAAATTTACAACTATGGGTTTTGAAGGGGCACCTGGCGGCGGTTTGTGTGCTAGAGAACTATGCGCGTGTTGTATTTTCATATCCAAATCCTCCGGTACAAGTGCTCCCTTGCAGGAATCCACGAATTGCGGCACAAGAACTGTCTCTTTCCCCCGCAGATCGAAGATTCTGATTTTGTTTTGACGCGATCTGGATTCCAGATCCGGATTCCATCGTCGCTCTTGTTGAGGAGAACATCATTGCGAAAGAGAAAGCCACTGGGTTAAAATGGTTTGTTTGCGCTTCAAGAGTGCGCTGTCACTCCATGTCCATTTATCGCTTTTCTCTTTCCTCGATCAATGACATTACGTTTGCACGATCCTTTCGTCTTTTAACCTGGTGCATGAGCAGCAATAGCGCAATAATTTCCACTTCATCCATCTTTTCGAAAGTTCCGCTCACGGTGCATCTCTTATCATAATTAACGCGCTTTTTAAGCAAACCCCGCCCACTCTCCACCCCTCATGGTTTTAGACCCAGTTGTGTGTGTGAATGCTTATCGTTAGGCGGCTTCGAGACAGTTGTGGCTGTCATGTGTGAATGACATACACGGTAAGCGGGCTCCATTTGTCCTCACTTAGCCCGGTGGCGGTGTGTGGATTTGGCTTATGTGTTCCCTGGTTTCAATATTGACAAAATAAATGTGTGCAAGAAACTTACAATTTTTCTGTTGGGAAATTATGAACGAAGGGAGGTTTACAACCACATTTCTTTTTTTAGTCTTGGTGGACTTGGAGTGACCTTAAAATTTAATTTTTTCTGCCAAAGTTCAAGAATATAAACTCCATTAGAGCAGTTGAACATATGTAGCACAATCAATCAATCAATCAATTTATTTTTGTAACGCCCAATATCATAACAGAAGTCATCTCAAAGGTCGGTATGGACAAAAACAAATCAATATCAGACATCAAGAATGATCAGATAAGTCACACATGAATGAAATGTCTCAACCAGATGTAATGTCTGAGGAGGAGGAGGATTTTAAATTTAATTCTAAACTCAATGGGAAGCCAGTGGAGAGACTTCAACACTGGAGTTATGTGCTCTCTTCTTTTAGTCCCTGTCAATATTCTAGCAGCCGCATTTTGAACGAGTTGAAAGCCTCTAAGAGAGCTTTTGGGACATCCTGCCAGGAGGGAGTTGCAGTAGTCCAACTTTGATGAAGCAAACGAGTGAATA
>OMNZ01055496.1:0-13262 GCA_900303255.1 Lesueurigobius sanzi | reverse complement strand
GAAAAAGGGAGCAAGTAAATTTGCAAGCAAGTTCTCCTCAAGGTTTCTCCATTTCTCTTTTTTGTTTTGTTTTTCCTTGCCAAGGAGGAGGGTCTAAGGATGGGGCATACTCTTTGTTTTGATAATACATTTGTTTGGACCAGTGTTAATTTCGTCGACTAAAATATTTAGTCATAATTTTAGTCACAGTAATATTTTTGCTGACTAAAATGAGACTAAAACTAAATTAAAATTAGTTCATGAGACTAAAACTATGACTAAAATCTCCAGATATTTTCGTCGACTAAAAAAAGACTAAATAAAAATGATGATAAGAGACTAAAATGATCCAAACTTCAGTGACTTCAGTTTGAAAGAGCCTCATATCATTTAAATTCACCTCCAAAGGAACAGCTCTGTGTTTTGATCATGTGGGAGACACTTCATGAAGCAGAGAATATTATTAAATATGTTTGAAAACAATAATATAAATGTAAAGTTTAGTCAATAAATTTCTAATTTAGTCGACTAAATTTACCTGGAATTTTTGTCGACTAAAATTAGACTAAAACTAACACAATTTCTTTTGACTAAATCTTGACTAAAATCAAATTTACATTTTCGTCAAAAGACTAAGACTGAAACTAAATTAAAATTTGCTGCCAAAATTAACACGGGTTTGGACGTTGCATTCGCTCCATGTTTCACTGTTTCGATGTCTGTGAAGTCTTGTGAAACGACTCTTGTTGTGATATTGGGCTGTACAGAAATAAATTCATTGACTGATTGATATTACAATGTGGCCAATTCAGTGAAACATTCTATTGGGCGCATTTACCAGAGATTTTAACCATGAAACCACACTTTCATTTAGGCTTGGAAACTTAAAGCAGCTCTGTCTCGCACAAAGATGTAAGATATTGAGGTTATAATCATCTAGACTTATTAAACTTGCTGTTAAAACGTACCATCTCTGGGTAAGTGTCCCCTGGATAAACATAAACCACTCGCTCTCCACACATCAGTCGAAGTGCCCCTCCCTCCCTGTAGACGTCAGTACTTTCGCGTATTTGCGTACATTCTGGAAGACTGTTTTTGTTTACCGCGCTCTCAGGCCGCGTGGGGTGATGAGGCACATTTTCCATGAGGTCTACGTTACCGGCTTAACCTCGAGCGCTTCGGGCCCCAAAAAAAAAAAAAAAGAGCTGACGATGAACGCATTAAAATACCGAAGCCGCCAAAAAACACTCCCAGCTTTGATTCGGATCCTGTTCCCAGCCTCCAACACCGCTGCGGTCCATAAACGACTCATTTAACTGTGGGAGATTAGATACAGAGGAGATACCCCCTGAGAGAGAGAGAGAGAGAGAGAGAGGGAGAGAGAGAAAGATGAAGAGAGGGAGAGATGGAACGAGGAATGGCAACACAACAGTGAGCAGACTGTGGTGTATAAGCATTTCAAGGTGTTGACACTAAGCTTTTCCAAATGCACTGCAGACTGTGGGAACTTGTATCACCACGGTGTGTTTTGATGTTTTTTGTTCTTTAAAATTCAATTACAATACAGTGTTCCTTAAATGCAGCACGTGCCTCACAGCAAGAAGGTTCCAGGTTTGATCCCGGGTCAAACTGGGCCTTTCTGTGTGGGGTTTGCATGTTCTCCTCGTGTCTGTGAAGGTTTCCTCCGGGTGCTCCGGTTTCCCCTACCACTAAAAACATAACATTTTCCAGAGTAAATTTGACTCTGTTCAGACTATTGAACTATTTGGTCCCCGTCTTCTCAGAGTAACTGTGAATTTACTGTCTTCAGAGTTATACACTGCAGGTTAGAAAATCAGAACCATGAGTGACAATAACATGACAATGAACAGAATGTGCACTTTATTTTGACAAAAAGTCTGAGGCCACAGTACACATCTGTCACAGCGACATGTGAAGGAGGAAAGACTTCCATTTGACTCAAGTCACTTCTTAGGACTGGGGCAAGAAATAAAGACAAAATAAAATCAGAAATATAAGTATTTGATATTATTGATAACTGATTAAAATGTCAATTAAACAAAGAAAATCACTGTTAAAAAAGTAATAATAATAATCTTGCCCTGGTAGTTGATGTAGGATCATGTGTGTCCCAGTTCCTCTGAGTCATGGTGCACCATGACCAACATGGACAGGACTGTGGTATTTACAGTTTTAATGGGGAGAAAATAATTCCAATAAATTAATAATTAATTAAATCGTGTCAATGAAATTATCCTTGAAATACCCAAACATCAGCTGCACTTTTTAAGTTAATATATTTTTTGGTATTTATTACTATTTACAGACATTTGATTTACAGCAGTTTATTCATCACGACCATGAGATTCTGTCTGAGGCAAACTTCCATGACTTCCTCCTTCACCTGTCGCTGTGACAGATGAACAAGTGCCATATGGCCTCCGCCTTTTTAATACAAAATAAAGAGCACATTGTATTTAATGTCATGTTACTGTCAGTCATGTTTCTGACCTAATGTGTAACTCTGAAGATAGTAAATTCACAGTTACTCTGAGCAGACTGGGACCAAATGTAGTCTGAGCAGAGTCAAATTTACTCTGGAACATTTACTGTGATCAGATAAGACTTTCGACTGTAACATGTCTGGTCAGCTGATTTACACTGTTTTTAGCGCTGTCTTCTTGCTTGTAGTTGGCAAGCAGCGGGACGCCCATGTCATCGACACAGAGAGCAACACTTACCACCGTTGGATCAGAGAAGCCATCGAGATCCGGAAGCTTGCTCCCGAGACTGTCAACCCGGGACAGAGTGCGTATCAACTTTCCCACACCTGGTGCACAGTTCTGAAGCAGGAAGACGGCGCTAAAAACTGTGTAAATCACTGTATAACATCGCGTGACACTTCTGAGGAAGAAGAAGAAGCAGCCGAAACTGTCAAGGTAAAAAATAAAAACATACAGTAGGCCTGTCTGTAGGAAAATACTAGCATCGTTACTAGAAGACCTTGTGAACCTAATCGGCCCAGAGTGAAGGGTGTCTGGGTGTGTGAGTGAATGGTGGAGATATGTGCAGTCTCGCTTTTGTCGGTCTGCCCCAAAAGGTATACGTAGTTTACCACCGTATGGAGTGAATATAAAATAGTCCCATGTAAGGCGCTTTGTGACCATGTCCGTGAAAGGCGCTACGTACAGTTGTGGACAAAGCTTTACATTCCCTTTTAATCTTTTGCCCATTTTTCATAGAATATGAATGATAACACTAAAATCTTTTTTCCCACTCATGGGTAGTGGTTGTGCGAAGCCATTTATTGCCAAAGAACTGAGTTTACTCTTTTGAAATCATTATAAAACAAACTACTCAAATGTCGCTGATCTAACATTTATGACCTTCAACAACTGCCAGGAAAAAAAAACTCACTTCAGCTAAAATACAGGACTCTCTGACAGAATTGATGTTTGCTTCAAAATGTTACTTTTTATCAAGGACATTTTGCTAGGTTCTATGAAAGGCATAAAGAAACTGTTTTTTTTTTTTGACAATTAATAAGGTTTTTTGTGTTATCATTCATGTTCTATGAAATGTTTACATAAGGGTATGTAAACTTTTGGCCACAACTAAAGCTCTTCTTCTAGGTGAATACATATGTGTTGTTTTTTTTCTAATTTTGCCTTGTCTATTGGGGGTCAAAACTTAATATATTTAACATATAATTTGAAAAATCCCTCTGAACAAACCTTCAAAACATTGTCAAGAACAACACAGGAAGTTTGGAGTAGGAGTATGTGTATTGAAGTTAGAATTTCATACAGTTCTATGGAGAAACATTGAATCAGTCAATGATAACCCCTTTTATTGTAAAGATTAGGTCATTTATTTGTTTCCAGGTGAAATGTTATGAGAACACCCTGGCCCAAAACCCGAAAATTGAAAAGTGAGTTTCGCCTGTGTGTCCCCTTCACTGGATACCGACGAAAGTGCGGCCTGAACCCATGTGGCATTGAGAGGTTTCTGGCTCGACATTTTCCTATCGACCAAAATCTGGGTCATCTGCCGAGCCGCGCTCCTCTGTGGACGTGTTGTAGAGAAAATAAACTTTTCTTTTAAATGGCTGAACGGGGATCTAGGCATGAAACCTGACTTCCTGTCCATTCCACCCAGGACCAAAGAAGGAGGTTGAGAAAATACAAGGCTAATGCAATTCCTCTGAGTTATTGCCTCGAACCGGGACGTAATCAAGAGCAGACTTCTCCAAATAAAAATCTATCGACACTTCATCAAACAGCGGATTCATATCGATGTGGGGTAATTACATTCGGTTACATGTGTTTCTGGCTAACAATGTTTTGGCCTGCAGTAAATCAACGTGGAAATAGCACTCATAGATCTTTGCAGTTGTTGGGGAAAGTCCGAAGAGAAAATAAGAGGAAATGTAAGTTTCTTGTTTGTCCTATAGTTGTGGTCCAGGAAGCTGTTGTTGAATGCAGTTGGCAACTTTGAAAAGGGAAGATTTGGTTTTCAATCAAGCTGATATATTTGGAAATTATGACATTATGATTGCAAACATCCATTGAATTACTATTGCAACAACACATCATCAGTGGGGTAAAACTAACCTGTCTCACGGTCTAAAAACCCAGCTCACGTTCCCTATTAGGGGGTGCACAATCCAACGCTTGGTGAGTTCTGCTTCACCCTCGACCCTTCGATGTCAGCTCTTCCTATCATTGTGAAGCAGAACACCTTCCTCTGCTTATCCTGTGGTGGATCCACGGGAAGACGGCCCCACGACGCTCCTTCACCTCTGGGCGATGTAACCGGCCTTGATAGTCTCTCATCATGAGGGGCTTCTGAATCGCTCTTGGTCTGACCCGTCAACTAGGACCTGTTTGCCATGGGAGACCCTACCAGGAGCTTACTGCCCTATGGACACAGAGCTCCTCGGTTCATTCGGGTGCTCAAACCCCTCCACCACGATAAGGTGCCAGTTCGCAGAGGGGTAGCAAACAAATTAATGCAAGGTGCTCAGAAATCAAATGTTCTACTTTTTCTGCAAAAGTTTCAAGGTCTAGTTGAAGCATTTTTATAAATCCAGATATCAAGAATGCTTTTAGAAAGTTAGGAATGAGTTTGGACTACGGCTGATATTATAGACAAAAGTTCTTGAGTCAACTTCTGCACTGGGTTGTTTAGCCTTGAGGACATTTTACCTCGTACCTCAAGAGGCTTTGTCAACAACTATCAATCAAGGAGGGCTCTACTGTATATGCAGCCGGCTCTTAATAGACCGATAGTCTCTGACGAAGCCTCTTGAGTGGAGAGGTCAATCGCCCTCGACACCAAACAGCCCTAAGACTGTCTGTCTCTCGATCATTGTAGACTGGCGATGCAGCGTGACTTTCTTCATGTATTAGATACATGCATGGGAATGAGTGCATGGTTTGGGCAGGATTTCAAATTTGAGCATCGAGGCGGGACTAACAAGTAAACCAATCAGAGAAACGCAGACTATCGGTTGAAGTCAGTTTGTAGACCACAAACAATCATGGGAGGCGAGAAAATGCTCCGGTGAACGATTACTGCTGTTTTTGTTGGAAGAATCAGAGGATATAGGGTGTACTCACGTAAAAACATTGCTCTGTGGTGGCCGCCATCTTGATTGTTTTGTTTACTAGCGAAAATGTACATTATGGGAAATTCTGGCGATGAAAATGACACATTGCAAAAACTCCCACCTCCTGCGCTCTGATTGGTCCATCCTGGTTTTGACGGTGATCTGATCCATCCAAACCACACTCTCCCCGACTGTCTTCCCATGTATCTTACACATCAGGGAAGAAAACATGAAAAATCAGTTGCAGGGGCCTTAATAACTGAAATTAAATGTCCTGTACCTGATTTTATTTTATTTTTCACTTAGAAAACAATGAAGGAGGAAGAGGAAGTGTTTTTGTTACTATGGTCCAAGCTCATTTTCGAGTTTTCTAATTCTATACAAGGATAAGTTAAGCATGTGCTAGTTTACGATCAATAAAAACCCTTTATAATTAGATTTAAAGGTTTTTACACAAATATCTGCTTTTACAATGTAATGAAGGGCAAAACTAATATTATTCATCACTTAAGGTATGTGTTTTTATCATGTTTTATAGAAGCACAGAGGGACGTTGAAGTAGCGGTTACAACAACACGACCTTATTAACGTCCAATAATTAGCTCCAGACCTGGAATCTTCATCACTGCACGGCGGGTTTATCTCTGCTTCCTCCCATCGGGGTCAGAAGCATTTCACTCCTCACAAATCACCCAGGAATCCCCCGCGTGCACGTCTCCCCGTCTCATCGAGGTGGATTTATTCTCGGCTGCGCCGCTCCGTGATCGAGTCGGACAGTTTCTGAGCTCGTTCCTGTGGGTCTTTGAAGGGTCACATCCAACACCGTGACCTGTTGTTCACATGGTGAGGCCCGGGACACATGCTGCAGTCATCAGGACAGAGGAGCGGGGCGTCTGCATCAACACGGGGCAGGAAATGAGACGTGCTAAACGGAGGTGCAGGGAATGGACAAGCTACAGCCAGGAGGACAGCGAGGTGAAAAGAAAGTAGATTGTTTGAGAGAGGTGTCAAAGAGGCCATATTTGTTTAAAAAAAAAAAAAAAAAGAAAAGAAAATCCAGCTATGAATCGCAATGGAGGACTCTGGTATAAATTGGATCCAATCTATGACAACTTACTGAGGCAGAAACCTATTGACAATAACAACCTGAGAGTGAAACCATCTCCACTGTCATGCTAATGAGCCTGGACTACTGGGAGCAGCAGGGCCATAAGGGAGTGTCAACAAACTTAGAAGTTAGCCCAGGGTGATACAATAACGAGCCATATTAAGTATGAATAGGCTAGATGTTCTCCTACTTTTAGCACCAAGAGAGTAGGGACTTAGAGGTTACTCCTCCTTCTGGTTTACTCTTAAGAAACCCATAGCGTGCTCAAGTCTTTAGTAGCTGATGATGATGTTTGGACTAAGATCGAAACGTCCTACACTTCAACTAAAGAGTACAGATGAAGACTGAAGAATTATTGCCTAGATCCAGGAGGTTTTGGATTTGACGTGTTTTGAAGTTGTGTTTGAAGTTGGATGACGTGTTTTGACACTTGTTGCTGTAGGAGATACATTAGGGCTGGGCAATTATGAAAAAAAATAATCTAGATTATTTTGCCCATATTGACAATTTCGATTTTCAATTAGATTTTTTTCTTAAAAAATAAATAAAAACAAACAAATATGGCCTTAACTATAGGAGCTGTGATTATACAGATTGCGGGGCACAGGCCCAATCTTGTTGTAATGCTATAACTGCGTGCTAACTGCTAACTTTCTACTACAGAAGCAGAAATGGCCACTTATCCTCCCACACAGTAGCTACAGGACACCACACAGCTCTCACATGGCCAGGGACAACACAAAAAACATGTGCGGAGATCGCAGAAAAGTGAAAGTTTTTCGAAGAAACAATGCATGATTGCAACAGCTAGCGTTAGCTTAGCGTTAGATTAAGTTTACTAACAATTGTTAGAAAAGCATCTCTGGCCTACCTTTTCCATTGGAGTAGAAATCCTAAAGAAATGCTCATGTTAGTGCTCCAATATTTGGGGGAAACAGCAGTTAGCTACTTACGTACGAAGCTGGATTGATTATGCGGACGCTATGGAATCAACCATGTAGGTTAACTGGAAACAACTGAGCATTTACTGCCATCTACTGGACTAGACTGGTAATTGCTAGTTTCAGGTGGATTGGACGGTTGGCTTGACTATTAAAGCTCACCACACGATTATCGTAATTGACCTTTTTTAATATCGAGATTTGATTAAAATTTGACTAATTGCCCAGCCCTAACACACATTTTCATAACTTATATATTTAGTCCTGAGTGCCAACAGGGCTGACGAAGGGTGTTGCGACTGTAGTGTGTGAAGCGAAGCAGAGCACACACCCATACAGTCACACGCAATCCAAAACAAGCGTGAAGCACACACATCCACTTCAACAAACTTTCGTGCACATGTAATAGATAATATAACATTGTGACTAGGGCTGGGTACCGTTAAACAATACTAGTATGGTATCGAAAAAATAATTATGGTACTATCGGTATCGAAAAATAAATTGGTACCGAAAAAACTTCTTTAGAAAGCAAATTTCTCTGCCTGACTTGGTGTTTCAGCTCAAATGATAAAAACACTAAAAGAAACAGTAATAATAGAAGTATACTCGAGGCATCATGGTAATCCATGGCTTAACGATAAATCAACGAACCCATTCAATGAAGAGAACTAATGATTTCCTTTGTATGATTGCTTGTTTAGACACTTTAGGGCATTAGGGGGCGTGGTAAGAATGAAAATGACACAAACCCAAATGGAAAAGAGAAGTAACGGGAGCTCAGACTGGGCTTGAACCAGCAACCCTCCAGTCCCCAGGTGGAGGCTCAGACCACTTCTGCAGTCTGATTTACTGGTATAAAAATAGACATAAATTTCCCATTTTACAGCCAGGCTTAGCCCAAACGATCTGCTTTTCCACGTGACATCGAACCTTACCTTCATATTGTAAATTTAAATGATCAGTTTTGACCCTCTGAGGCTTCTGTCGTTCCACTTTATACCTTTGATTCCTGAAACACCTTTTAAAATTGATTCCTTCAGAAGTGTGCCAGCCTCTCTGTGGTTTTCATTACTCCATATTGGCAAGAGTTTATTGGCTCTGAATAAAGCTGGATGAAAGTCTGAGCCTCTCCATCTGAAAGAGTAATATTTGACTTTGGGAGCAGGGAAAATACTGGCGGGTTATTGGATCTGACCTCCACGTCCTCCTCCCTTCACCCAGGGCTCGGAGCGCCTGTTGCCCAGATGTGTGCGCTCACGGCTGGGATATGAAAGCGCCGCGGAGGGGGTGGGCGTCTCATATTGTGGAGGTATTATCCCAGCTGTATATCAAAACACATGTGGGTCCTGCGAGTAACTTTAACCAGAGCTGGGCCAGATACAGGCAGGGCTCATTCCATCCGTTGTCCCACATTCGCACTCACAATCTCACTCTCATTCATCCTGATCTATTGTGCATGTTGTTAGTGGTCCGGGGAAACCGGCGGAAACCAACACAGACGCGAGGAGATCATGCAAACTCCAGAACACAGAAAGGCCCCATCCAGCCCAGGAATCGAACAGCTAGATGGTCTTTTTCTGACTCTTCCAAATCATCCATATATTTAAAAGTGAAAAACAAAGAAATGATCAGGTCCTATTCGTTGTCTGAGATGACAGTGGGTCGAGGGTTGAGCGTGTCGTCTCATGATCGGAATTATTCTTTTTGTATAGCCCAGTATCACAAACAAAATTTCACGTTCATTCAGACATATGCAATGTCCAAACCATGTCAAATCCATCCATCTTTAGACGCTGGATAGCCTTGATTTCAATTTCAATTTAGCAGCAGGTGGGGGAGTCGTCGGGAATCCTGGGACAGACGGGGGAAAGAGGATAGGACTCCAGCATCCTTGCTCCTAAGGCAGCCTAAGATTACTATTACCTACCCCCTTTTTTATTGAAAACATTTATAAAGAGCAGACAAATATACAGCCATACAGATCTAATATATTCTGTTGGATAATATGAGGAGAAAGGAAAGAGGAGCCCTTAGCATCACGATCATTGCAAATATCAAGCTCTGCCAAACAACCACCAGTCACCTGTCCATTCAATTAACGAATCGGAAGATCGAGGGGTCGAATACCAGCTCCAGGTCAGTCTGACATGTCCTTTGGCAAGACTCTTCACCCATTGGAGGGTCCGTTGGCGCAGATGTCAGTTTACACTTGGGGCAACTGTGGCTACAAACATTCCTTACCAGTGTCCAGCATGGAGTCAATGAATAAACCCCTTCTTTGGAGATATGAAAAGCTGCACTGTGTAGGACAGTTTTTCCTACAGGCACAATCAGTTTATATGAATGGTTTACAAGGAGGAAAAATCATCAATCTATCCATTATTTATTTTTGTACAGCCTTAGAAATAACCCTCTTGAATGCGAGTCATAAATGTACAGCTTTCTGTGCGAGCTTCATTTTCCGGTCGCTGTTTGGATTTTTGAAAGTTTACATGTTAAATTATCTTTATAAACTCAACTCTATCCCTGTCTGCAACCTTCATCAGTTTGTTTATCATAGTTTGACAACCGGTTAAGCTCGCTAAACCCTTCACGCCTGGACAAAATTACTTGTGAGTCTCCTTCTGGATGGATAATTTAAGTTCATTTTGACACCATAATCAGGCCAATGTGCAGTTCTCTACATCGCTCAGACATGCTTCGAACAGGCCCTTGCGTGAATAATAAAGTCATGTCAGTGAGCCTTTGACTGAGCCTAAATATTTCTCGCCTCCTGCTCTACTGCCAATCCGTGAAAACGCAAATGCCAAACTCCAAGTGGCCTACTAACCTATAATTTGTATCCAATCTGATTATTAGCCATGTTACGTAAATGTTTACTGAAATTAGTGGCCTGGTTCTTTTGTCTGGTGCTTGATTCAAAGCTGTGCATGAGTCAGTTTCTTTTATACTGGGTTTAAGGGACTATACAAAGGATAAATTCAACAGAGCCTCCACCCAGTGCTTCGGCTGCATCTGCCAACTGGGGCCATGAGACACCGCGCTCAAATGTCATCACGTTATATAAGAGCGTCATGTTTTATAGGTCATTAAGGTTAAAGCGAACGTATAACGCAATTTCACGACTTTTATAAGCGTTCTCTTATTAAAAACAGCCCTGGAGCAGAATTGGGCTTTTTGTCAGCAGTAATCCTGTCCACTTTGGTCGTTTATTCTTCTCTGTTCTGGATTTTCTGGATTTTATTGCATCACATAAGGCACACACAACTGTCTTCCACATTTTTTAAAAACTAAGATCCATCACCGGACATGTTCTGGGTGGTTTTGCGCTCAAAGTGTGTACATCGCAGCGCAATAGCATGCCGTTAGCGAAAAGTGAAAGCTTGTATTCACTGTTTTATCACCTGTCATTCCCGTTACTTCCTGTAGACGGTGCTCCAGATGAATTTGAAAGCCTGGCCAGTCCAGTTCTTCACTCTTTACTTTCTTTTCCGTAAACAAATATTATTTCAAATTATAAACCATAAAATATAAATCTGTGTAGGTTCTCAGTCGTACAGGAGTTGTCCATCGTAGGCAAAGATTCTTCAGTCTTCATCTGTACTCTGTAGTTCAACTGTAGGACTAAGTGTAGGCCTTAGTCCAAAGATCGTCCTCAGCGAATAAAGACTTGAACACGTTTTGGTCTCTAAACCAGAAGGAGTTAACCTCTAAGTCCCTCTTCTCTTGGAACTCAAAGAAGAAAAACATCTTATTATATAAATATAAATATTAAAGTGCCAGCCCAGACTCCGCCCACACACTCACCCCCTGCACGTCACCCCAAAGCCTCCAGCCACGCCCCTTTCACTGCGCTTTCTCAATTGTGGGTTAGAACGTTATACGATGAAATCTGAAACCCGGTCTTACAAAGTCTTAAGTTTGCCTGTGTCCCATTGGTCCCGGCCCAGCGCTGGAGGTATCAGCCCCGGTCTCTGGAGCTTTGGACAGAATGGGAGGAGAGAGAGGAGAGAGAGACAGTCCCTGACATTTACCGAGTCCCAGGGATAGACCCGGCTTTGTGCGAGCGGGAACCCGAGACTGGAGCCGGGACGAGAGGGAGGAGACACGAGGTCCAGATAACGCAAGAAAACCCTGCACATCTCGGTTTTATCTGGGATCTAAAGTATCTCATGGGTGAAGTGAAGGAGTGTTACGATAGGGGTGATACGCAATTACAACACTCCAGGAGGCAGACAAGACTAAAGTGATGTAAGTGTGCCTTGCCCTATAGACCTTAAGAAATGTGCCACAGAAATAAGCAGGACAAGATTCTTCAGTCTTCATCTGTACTCTGTAGATGGACATCTCGACAGACAAACAGGACTAAACAAAGAGTAAGCCGTAAGAGGAAAAAAAGAAAGAACCAAAGCACTCCTCCCATACTACAATTATCTATTTACATTTTCTAAAAAAGTCTTTATTGTACTGGGCAAATACATATTCAAATCTTTAAAAACAAGCTGGTTCCTTCCACGCGTATCGGCTCCAATAAAGCCTTTCTCAAGAAGTGGGGACCAGCGACTACATCTAAACCATGTCTAAATCTGGACTGAACTAGAATAGAGTCAAACCAGGACAAAAAACATGTCTAAACTAGAAGCAATATTAGCAAAAGGGATAAATATTCGCACTACTTGATGTTTTGGATATATTGAAGAAAAAAAAAGATCTAAGGGGAATTGAATTTATTTATCTAAACATGAAATAATGTTTTTATGGTGAAAGTGCTGCTAAAATGCAATACTGTATACCAATACTTTGGCACACATTTGGATAATGTGCAGAATGGGCATATTACAAACAAAAAGGCCCACAGAACTAAAATGGTGATGAGTGCCAGGATACTAATGCCTACGGTAAAGTATGGCTTGTGTACTTTGGCTTTTTTGCCCCAGAATGAAAGAGAAAAAAACATGTTTTAAATGATATTGTATAAGGGATGGACAGTGTTGGGGAGTAACTGAATACATGTATTTAAAATACGTATTCAGAATACTCATTTTGAGTAACTGTATTCAGGTACAAATACTCTCTCATTTGAGGGTATTTCGAATACAGTTACTTTTCAAATACCAAAGGAATACAGAGAGGGAGAGAGGAAGGAGAGAGAGAAAAAGAAGAGAGAGGAAAAGAAGAGAGAGAGGAAGGAGAGAGACAGAGAGAGAGGAAGAAGAGAGAGACAGAGAGAGGGAAAGAAGAGAGAAAAAGAAGAGAGAGAGGAAGGAGAGAGAGGGGAAGGAGAGAGAGAGGAGGGAGGAAGGAGAGAGACAGAGAGGGGAAGGAGAGAAGAGAGGGAGAGGAAGGGGAGAGAGGAAGGAGAGACAGAGGGAGGGATAGAGGAAGGAGAGAGAGCGAAAGAAGAGACAGAGGGAGAGAGAGGGGGGAAGAGAAGAGAGAAAGAAAGAAGCGACAGACAACAGTTGGTGTAAAAGTGTTGCTACATATTTGTAATTTTTCACCATATTTATGCAAAAATACAATGCAAATCCAGGTGAAAGTATTCCAAGTATTCAGAATACAGTACACTGATTGGGCAAACAATACAATTCTGTGACTGGATACAATTTCAAAGTATTCT
>OMNZ01055485.1:0-11564 GCA_900303255.1 Lesueurigobius sanzi | reverse complement strand
GTATTTAAAATACGTATTCAGAATACTCATTTAGAGTAACTGTATTCAGGTACAAATACTCTCTCATTTGAGGGTATTTCGAATACAGTTACTTTTCAAATACCAAAGGAATACAGAGAGAGAGAGGAAGGAAGGAGAGAGAGGGGAAGGAGATGGGGAGAGGAAGGAGAGAGAAAAAGAAAGAGAGGAAGGAGAGAGAGGGAGGAAGAGGGAGAGAGAGGAAGGAGAGAGAGAAAAAGAAAGAGAGAGGAAGGAGAGAGAGAAAGAAGAGAGACAGAGAGAGAGAGAGGGAAGGAGAGAGAGAAAGAAGGAGAGAGAGAGGAAGGAGAAAGAAGAGAAACAGGGAGAGAGAGGAAGGAGAGAGTGAGGGAGAGAGACAGACAACAGTTGCTACATATTTTTAATCTTTCACCATATTTATACAAAAATATAAAGCAAATCAAGGTGAAAGTATCTAAGTATTCAGAATACAGTACACCGATTGGGCAAAGTAACTGAATAGGTTACAAAATACATTTTAAGTATTCAGTATTCTGTAACTGAATACAATTTCAAAGTATTCTCCCCAACACTGTATATAAACATAACAAAAGCCTACCTGATGAGTGATATCAGGTCTAATATGTCCAGGATTTCTTCCACTTTTTACAATGATATTTTTGTGCTGATCACAGTTCAGCAGCTCAAATGTTTTTCCGACCTGAAACAACAAGCAAAGGTTTACTTGGATGGTAGAGAAGTTAGACCACGACACTCCCCTCTTATATAACCTCTTTACCTTGACTGTCTCTAACGAGGCACCTTCCAGAATAACCACCAGTCGCCTCTCTGCCATACGGTCATGAAGGCTACGGAGATGTTTGGCTGGTTTGGGTTCATATTCGTCCAAATGTTCAAGACCACGCTTTTTACCAGAAGACGCCATGATGGACAACTGCTTTGGTTCTTCTGTCGCGCAATGTAAACGTCATATAAACATTGCCTAACGCGGCCCACTTCAGAGCCGGAATGCGGTAAAATAACATTTTAGACACAGTTTTATATAATGTATAAGACTTAAGCCATAGTCATATACGAAAGGTAAACATAATCTTGTCCGTTTTATTTTTATTTGTATGGGTTTCTTTGAGCTTCACGGTCGTACGTCATCGGAATGCGCCGGATGTTCGCGTTCTCATCGTGTAGATAAAAATTCACGTGTGAATTCTTTTCCTCGAAACGTGTACACAGCAGAACAGGATTACATTTAGATCTTAATTGGTGAGTTTCTGTATAATAATCTAGTTTTGTATAGTATATTGACGTGACTTAATTTGCGTAACATTGGTCGATGCGCATAGTTTGTTTATCTGGTTACTAGCTGGAAGTAACCGTATCTGAAGAAATCAGTACTTGTCAGATCCGTCACGTTCGAAGGTTTTCTTTCCCCACATGCAATGCAAATCTGGTGAAATTAATTTACCAAATGATAGAGTCTTGGATTTGTCGTGCTCTTGTTGGTCACTTTGGATTTCACTCTTTATCTCTTTGTTTTGTTTCTCTTTGTAGACGTAAGTGCAAGCCATGGGTAGAAAATTGGATCCAACGAATACGGTGAAGAGAGGGCCGGGGAAAAAGGCAAGGAAACAGAAAGGAGCCGAGACCGAATTGGCGAAGTTCTTAACTGATGGTACATATTGATTTTACCATTTGCTTCTAAAAATACAATAGTCCTTTCTGTGTGTTTATACAATTTAACTTTCACTGGTGGTATTTGTACAGAGGACAACGAACCCAAACGACTCTCTAGCAGAGGCAGGAAAAGGTAAGTGACTTCTTTGGGTCCAGCAGGGACCAGGGTTGCATTGGATGTGTGCAACTTCTATGTCTGGTGTTTTCTCACAGGGCCGCAAAAAGGAAACAGGAAAAAAAGCCCAAAGATGTTGACCAGAAGCCAACAAGGGGTAAGCAAGTACTCTGGATGACTTAATCCATAAAGTATTACATTAAATCATTCCACATTTGTTACTCACCCTGTGTCTTAAATGTTCTTATAGCAGGATTCACGGACGAAAATAATAAGTGGCTGAAACCAGCGAAAAAGCAAAAGATTGAACCAGAAAATGATGACAGCGATGAACACTGGGAATTGGACGAGGATGTTGAAGAGGAAGAAAAACTTACAAAAGGCACAAAGAAGAGTACAGTAACCGAGGAGGATGACGACGACGATGATGATGAACTGGTCGATGACTACGGCACACAAGAGGATGGCAAGGAAGAAGAGGAAGAAGAAAGCGATGGTGAAGAGGTAAAGTGTTATGCAGTATTATTTCCTGAACAAAGAGGCCTCACCTTCATCTGGTTCAACTAAAATGAAACGATCAACTATAGTTACACATGTATGAATCTACAACAAGAAAGCCAAGATACCCAGTAGTATGATGGTTTAGCAAATGTATTCCTCTCCAGAATAATGTAAAATGATCCCCAGCCAATAATTCTATGATGTTTCAGCTTCTTCCCATTGAGCGGGCAGCGAAAAAGGAGAAGAAGCAAAAACAATCTGTGAGCCCTGAAAGTGAAGATGATGATGATGAAGAGGGAGAGGAAGATGACTATGATGACGAAGAGGAGGAAAAGGAGGACTCTGACATGGAGGAGGAGGAGGACACAGTTCAAACAAATATTGATGAAATGGACACGTTTAGGCTCCCCAAAGCTGAAGAGAGTGAGAAAGAAGGTAAATCATTCTAAGTGCTATTGGTGTTTTAGTTCACTTTTCTGAAATAATATTGTCTGTGTTATAGGTGTCCTGCCTTTAGACTTGAAGCAAATTTATCAAAGAATAAAGGACAACGTTGATGTTTTGTGTAACTTTTCAACAAAAAGAGAGGAAGGCAAAGACCGATCTGATTATATCACCCTTCTGAAGAAAGACCTCTGCACATACTACAGCTACAACAACTACCTAATTGAAAAACTAATTGACCTGTTTCCACTTTCAGAGGTAAGTTTGACCGTAGTTAATTTTTTAGCTACTTAACGGTCAGTAGGATCATAATTTGTATACATTGTTACATTACAGTTGGTCGACTTCCTTGAAGCCAATGAAATTCAGAGACCTGTGACTATTCGAACAAATACACTGAAAACAAGAAGGCGAGACCTTGCACAGGTAATACTTTTTAATTGAATTTTACATTTTGGTAGAACGATGGTAATGCTATTTTCTGTATTTGTGGTGTTGCTTTAGGCCTTAATCAACAGAGGAGTAAACCTGGACCCTTTGGGTAAATGGTCCAAAGTGGGTTTGGTCATCTATGATTCCTCAGTTCCTATAGGTCGGTATCAATTTTTTAAATTGAGTTGATTAAAAATATTGCTAAATCTGATATGCAAATATAATGTTTTTTAGGCGCAACTCCTGAGTATTTGGCTGGACAGTATATGTTGCAGGGAGCCTCCAGCTTACTGCCGGTCATGGCACTATCTCCACAGGAAGGGGAATATGTGTTGGACATGAGCTCAGCTCCAGGAGGAAAGACCACCTACATCGGTAAGATATTTTGTTACTTAAAATCACCACTGCGCTGCCTATGTTCTCATACATTTATCAATATAATTATGTCCCCAGCACAACTCATGAGAAACACAGGGATTATAGTGGCTAATGATGTCAATGCGGAAAGGCTGAAAAGTGTTGTGGGAAACATACACCGCTTGGGCGTCACAAACACTGTTGTTTCCAACTACGATGGAAAGCAATTTCCAAAGGTAAGTCATTTCTGGGTTAAATTCATCTAAATAGATCTGAGGTTGCATTGTGTTTTTATAACTGGTTGTAATCTGTCCTTCGTCAGGTTATGGGTGGTTTTGATAGAGTCTTGCTTGATGCACCCTGCTCGGGCACAGGTGTTATTGCCAAAGATCCAGGTGTAAAGACAAGTAAGGTAAGCTGTGGTTGTCTTTGTATCAGTAGCAAGGCAGTATGGGTGAGCAGGAACAGTTTGGGATGTTTCCACTAGGGATGGGTACCGAAATTTGGTTTCATAAAGGCCCCGGGGCCACCTGTGCCGATCCACCTGCACCGATAATCTCCAGCCTTTATGGTCCTCTTATCGGTGCTGAGGTTGTGCTAATGTTCACTTCAATCAGGACTTCAAAAAGACTCTCCTCTCATCGATGCATTTCCTGTATCTGTTCTTCCCCTGCGACATGCTCATTCTCCGCTCTGCTTTGCACCTTCTCTCCTCGTGTTGTAAAGATAAATACACAGGTCTGGTTATAAAAAAATAAACTAGCATCGCTACTAGAAGTCCTTATGAACCTAATCGGACTACGAAGTGTGGCTCTACTTCAATTTACCTACTGCTGTAAGATTTCATTTAGGCCTCACCCCCTACAGCAAAATATAACTACAGCCTTTGAATAACAAGGAAACTACATTTGTAAAAAGATTTGCCATTATAATATTTGGATGTGGTCAAATTAATTTGGAAATAAATCAATAATAATAATAATAATTAAAAATAATTTAAAAAAAAAATAGATTTTTAAAAGTTGAATTTAAAGTACCGGATCGATAAGAATAGTAGTATCGATAAATCCTTTACGATACCCATCCCTCGCTTCCACAGCTTAAACTTGGCAGACCCCCCAGAAGGGGATGATAGATAAACATTTGTCATATTTATACAAGCACTTACTTATTTTGGCGATCAGCAGTCGTACTCCGGGACAATGCCTAATTAAAGTTGAACTAAAATGTTGGGCCTAACAAAGCTAGCTTATATTTGTTTGAAAGCATTTAGATGCTTACCAAATGCTTTAAAAATGCTACTAAGTATCTAAACCTAATCCATTAACCAAGTTTAATCCATTACATTGCATGCAACAGTGGAGAAGATGACATGAATATATATAAAGACCTTTTTGATGAACAGTTGATGTTGCTTAATCTTAGTCTCACTGTTTTTTTAGAATAAACCATTTGGTTTCAGATGGCTTATTCTAAAATGATCTGAAACACAAACCTGTGGAGCTGACTCCCGCCAAATCAAGGTGCTCATTAATGTTTCTTTTTTTTTTTTCCTGACAGGATGAAGCAGACATCCTGCGCTCTGCTCATTTGCAGAAGGAACTTATTCTGTCAGCGATCGATTCTGTCAATGCAGAGTCTTCTACTGGAGGATACCTCATCTATTGCACATGCTCAATAATGGTGTGTACATGATCAAAGACATGTATGTTATGTGAACACAATAATAATAATATGGTTTTGAGCAGGTTGAGGAAAATGAATGGGTTGTGGACTACGCTTTGAAGAAAAGAAATGTAAAATTAGTCCCCACTGGGCTTGACTTTGGCAACGAAGGCTTTACCAGGTAAATCTCTGCAATTCAGCCCCTTTCAACAGACTTTTTATTTGATATTGTTTGATTTTTTTTTTTTAGATTCAAAGAACGCAGATTCCACCCTACACTGCGCCTCACCCGGCGATTTTATCCACATTCTCACAACATGGATGGATTTTTTGTTGCTAAACTAAAGAAATTCTCCAATGTAATTCCAACTGTTCCTTCAGCAAAAGGTAACCACATGCATATATAAATCTATAAATGTATACTTTTCTTATCGTTTTAACACTCACTGAATCTCTGTGATTTAGAAGAGGAGATGGTAGGAGCTGATGATGCCACAGCAGTGACCTCTTCAGAAGAAAAGTCTACAGATCAGACCAAGGTCAACACTGTCCCGGCTAAAGGAGTCACTTCATCTAAGGCCCAAACAAATGGAAAGTCAAACAAGAAACTAGCTGGCAAAAAAGACTTTCAATCAGGAGCAAAAAAGACAACAAAATCAAAGACTGAATTGAAGACTGTACAAGGATCAAAGGCTCAAGTGGCAGGAGCAAAGACAGCAGAGAAAGGAAATGTATCAAAGCCAGAGAAAAAGGAACAAAGCAAGTTTGAGAAAAAACTTGGTAAAGTTAGAAAAACACAGATGAAGGCAAAGAAGAGAATTGGAAAAAATAAATTCAGAAAGCTGAAGCACATTTTGGAGAAAGCTGAAGACTTGTAGTGTACAATATTGTACTTGAATCAGTTTTAGCTGTTTGTCAATATCGACTGGACTGGGATGAATTTGTGTTTGCTTTGAATAATAATTCTATGGTAATGAGCAGCTAATAAGTCATTATTTGCTAGGATTGCCATGTGTAATTTTTATAGGCTATTTAATGTTGCTTTTTTTTTTTTTTTTAAACTGTCCTTTACGATCAGGCCAAAAGCTGACCCCAGGCGCTATTATAATCTTTGTATTTTTGTATGTTAATACAAAATATTAAATGAAATGTCCAATTTCTGACTCTGAAATAACTTTATTTTTTATTGTACATCTGATTGTAAAGGTATGGCCCTCACATTAGCCTAGATTAAATCCTCTATACCAGTTTTTTGTTTGTTTTTCTAGTAGTTGAGCAAAATTGGTTGATATATTGTAAGCTCAGATAGCCCATTTGTGGAAGTCATAAAGCATTTGTTCAGTTGACCCTGAAAGTTGTGAAACAGGCTAATAAACTCATCCCAGTGAAGAAATGGAATGTTACAAATATGTTAGGAAATTTAAGAATTGAGTTTGGACCACATTTAACAATTTCATATACTTTCTCTTTTATTGTTTGTAAAGAAACAAATCGGGTCTAAAGTATAAAAAAGTGTATTCTCCAAAATGTTTAAATAAAACTCAATCACTGGTAAATATATGTATGTATTGTTTTATCTGTGCAAAAAAATATACATATTTATATTTTTTTAAAACGTCGACCGGAAGCTGTGTTGTTTACATTTTTCAAGATGGCGGCTGGGATGTATCTGGAGCATTATTTGGACAGTAAGTTATTTTGGGACACATTTAGCCCACTTTTTGTTGTTTTTATTATTAATTAGCATTTTGTGTTTGAGATTTCGCGACTAGGGGTTGTTCTCTAATCGAGATGAACAAAGCTTTTCTCCCGATGCGACTGCTCAGTGCCAGCCGATTGGTGTAGACAACGATGTCGAGAGTGTAGACTGTATCTGTGGTAGGCAAGATGCTGGAAATGGAAACCACGGAGGAATACCATAGCTGAAATGAAATTGAAAAGTCTTTTGTAACAAGATGCGAACGTGAAAACGACCATAAATTGGTTGTAGACGTCGTTATGTGGAAAGAGTGTTGTGTTCGTGCTAACGCACAGCTAAGGCTACTGCTAACATGTAGGCTAGGTTAGTTTCATTCATCATACCTTAGCTATTCATAGTCATTAGGTAGTAGCCATAGGTAGTGTCTGTACCACTTCTTGTAAGGCATTGTCCTACTGACACACCTATTTGTGTTTATATATAGCTGGTTATTCTTACTTTTTGTTACAGGGGGATGGTGGGAGACAAATCTCATAAAACTGAACACTGAATAGGGTACTCCTTGTCACTTTTGTAGAGAGAAGAGATGATTTGAGCGAGGAGTAAAGAAAGTAATAGTCCTATTCAAAGGCCTCTAACTTGTGAATCTTTTGTGCAATAATTTCACCTGATCCCCATCTATGTTACACATTACAATGCTTCAAAGTATGATAATAAATAATAGGAAATGGGAATTTATATTAAGTAAAAATGTAAATATTATAAATTTGGACCCAATTACACTTGCATACAGAGTTTAGAGATCACATATTGTAAAATCAACCTTTCCTCGGAATAAATGACATTAATTTAAAATACATTACTTTATGACTTTTGTGTGGTTGTCAATTATATTTTCTATACCTGCTTGATTTCAGTGAAACAGGAAATATGAACTTTCTGTTCAAAGCTAGAGCCTTGTTTTTATGACGGGGCTGATCAGGGAGTAACTCGCATCCTTGTGATTAGTTGACACCATGTCGAGTCTTGATTGTTGACTGCAGCGTTAAATGTGATTTTTTTTTTTATGTTTTACTAATTATACTTCTCCCTAATACAGACAAAATATGAGTGATCATTGTTGCGTTATTTAATAATTAGTAAACATTTTTTACATGTTTTTATTTTAGATGGATGTGCGGTGAATGATAGACAAACGGGGCATGTTTCTAGGTGTGCAGTGCTCTTAAAGACCATGGATCTGTTGGAATGCAAGAGCAAAAATAGTTGAGGGGGGTGAACCTGGGTCTATAATTGGACTAAAGTTAAACTATGTCTATAATAAAAAATAAAATAAAAACCACCAAACTTAAAACGCATTTCTTTACACAGAAAATGGTTATCTCTCATTTAAAAAGTATGGAAGTTAAGATGACCCCGAGTAACTCAATACCATCAGTGGTACATCGATTTGAATACATCCATCTTGACTACCACACAGTGAGAGCCCTGCACGTGACGACTTCGCGATCACTTGTCCACAAAGCCATTAACTGCTCTGTTTACAATGCAATATCAACATGGCAGCCCCCAGTCGTATCTCAATGGTATGTTCGACATGATCAAAACTTAAGTTGTTGTTTTTGTCTTTCTCCACAGGCATTGAAAACTTGCCCTTTGAGTTGCAGAGAAACTTCAATTTGATGAGAGATCTAGACCAGCGCACAGAAGGTAAGAAAATGATTCATTGTCAAAGTTACACAAAATCGTGAAAACTTCATTGTCCGTTTGCACATTTCAGATCTTAAAACACAGATCGACTCGTTGGCTAAAGAATACACATCTAATGCCAGGACTCTTTCCTCTGAGCAAAAGCTCTCCATTCTGCGACAGATTCAACAGTCATACAGTAAATGCAAGGAGTTCGGAGATGACAAGGTGCAGCTGGCGATGCAGACCTATGAGATGGTAATGCTTTGTAATTATAATAAAGTATAGGGCTGGCCATTAACTTGTAGCTTCTTTAAAAAGTAATTAGGCTGAATTAGCGTTGCACAATCTAAACTGCAATTTATATCGCAATTAGTAAAAACAAAATCATGGTCGCTGAATAGTTGGTGCTCTTGCCTCACAGGAAGAAGGTTTAAGCCGGCCTTTTTGTTTGGAGTTTGCATGTTCTCCCCATATTTGGATGGGTTTCCTCCAGGTCCAACTCATAACGTGCACAGTGGGTGATTCCCACTGTGCACGTTAGTAATTCTGGGGTAATTCTGACCATTGGTCTGGCTCAACATCTGGACATGGGTCACGCACTGTTCCTCGCAGGTTGGCCCAGCAGCATCGAAGAAAGCAAACACAGAGGACAAATTTCTCTACGGGGACAATTGAGTTAACCACCACCAGGACTGTGATTATTTAGACCATATAATGTTTTCTGCAAGTAACTTTAATACTTGTATCCAAATATGAACTATGATTATTGGGTTTTATTTTAATTCATAAACCTGCTAACCCTGCAGTTTGATATCGCCACAATTCAGTTATGTGCTGGTGTGCATAATGTGCACTGTGACCTTCTAAAACATGCATATCAAATCTAATTGATGATCAAATAGTACATTTTCTCCGTCATTGATAACGTATTTAGTTAGCAAGTTTTCAAATACAAAGCCAGTGCTGCCAGTCATTCAATCCAACTATTCAATGTAGCTTTGCAACCTAGCAGTACTAAAAAATCTACTAACATTTTGCTGGTTGGCTAGTGTTTGTCAAGGCTCCTTTGCGGATACTACATTTCTAATCTGCATATTTCCAGGTCGACAAACATATCCGCCGTCTGGACACTGACCTTGCTCGATTTGAGGCCGATTTAAAAGAGAAACAGATTGAGAGCACGGATTATGATTCCACTTCGAGCAAAGGAAAGAAAGGTGTGTGTGCTCATTTTTAAGCTAAATTCTGAAATTGTCTGCATTTTACTAATTATTGCATCTTTTAAGTATTGTACCAAATATTTCATCTTTGTTTTGTGTCTATTTAAAATTCTAGGTGATACGAGACAGAAAGAAAAGAAAACAGCCAAAACCCGGTCTAAAGTGAAGAGCTCCGATGAAGATGGCAGCCCAAAGAGTGCTCAGAAGAAAGTGAAGCTGCTCCAACCGTAAGCCTGGTCCTTTGATTCTCTGGTTCCTTAGCGCTTATTAAAAATGTAGCTTTTCTTTTAAATCTCCTGACTCTTTGTGTCTCTTTGTCAGAGGGGAATTCAACAGCCCTACCACCAACTTCGGAAATGTGCACCCGTCTGACGTGCTGGACATGCCTGTGGATCCGAATGAGCCCACCTACTGCCTGTGTCATCAGGTGTCTTATGGGGAGATGATCGGCTGTGACAACACTGATGTGAGTTTCCTGCTCAGTAGTAAAACCCCGGGCTATTGGAAAGGGGGGCTGAAACAAGTAGTGCAACGGGCTTTCTAATCAATGCCTTTTCTCATTCTTTCTTCGGTTTCTAGTGCTCCATTGAGTGGTTCCATTTCGCATGTGTGGGCCTGACCACCAAACCAAGAGGCAAATGGTAACAAATCTATTTCATAGATCAGCTGTGCACCCCAATTTAATGCACAAGCTCTAATAATATTATATTGTCTGTTTTTACAGGTATTGCCCTCGGTGTTCCCAAGACAGAAAGAGAAAGTAAAATGTGTGGATGTTCTGGCACATTCATAAAGAAAACAAGAGGAATACTTCTTCATTAACTTTTAGATTTGTTTTCCCCCCATCTCTTAACATTTGGTGCTTCTTCTGGTTTACATTCTTCGTCTATAGCAGTGTGCTTGAAGGAACTACATGATTACAATGTATTTATGATTTTTTTGTTTTGTTTTTATATATAACCGTAGTTAGCTGTTTTAGTAATCTTTGGTGCTCTTATTTTTATATTTTGTTGTTTTAGTTATACATGAAACACTACAGCTGCCCTCAGTCAACGTTATTTCAAACAATACTGTAAAATGTTTTCAACTTTTGCCAACTGTATCAGGTGACTGAGTCAACCAATGTGTGATTATAATATGGCTAGGTTTGTGTGCTTGATCTTGCAATATTTATTTTTATTGTAAGGTAGTAAAAAAATCTTGCATAAACCTCACAGTATTAGCACATTGTTATAGTTACACAACTTAATTTCAGCATTTGACTGAATTGTGAGACGTTCTTGAAAAGGATTCTGTAGCTGACATTGGTACAAAGGGGTTGGGTGATTGTGTGATCAATCAATTAAAATACAGCTACTACCTCATGACGTGGTCTGATGATTTTTTTTATATTATGGCATTTAACCTCTTAAGCCCGTGGCAGTTTTTTACGAATTTGGTACACATATCCTCTGGTCTAAAATGTTCATATTGCTCTCAAATAAAATGAATGTCTATGGGGATACTGTAGATGTGAACATTTTCAAGAAAATCATAGTGGGCCTGAGTAATTGAGGTTGAAAGACAGAAAATATGAATTCTGCCTAAAAAAAAAAACACATAGCAGGTCAGCAGCTTGTTTTCATTTTGAAGAAGAAAATAAACATCAAAAATAGTAACTACATGATAATTATTGACTTTTTACCAACTGTTTATCTCTGTAACAATAAATAATTGAAAAGTTATTGAGGTTTCGATTTAAAATGGTCTCGGCGGAATCCCATTATAA